>LR751265.1:8333-48105 GCA_902729485.2 Mus minutoides
AGCCCCTTGGTACTGCAATCTTTATATGCCCCAATATAGGGGAACACCAGGGCCAAGAAGTAGGTGTGGGTGGGCAGGGGAGCAGGGAGGGGGGGGAGGGGAGGGGATTTTCAGGGTAACAATTGAAATGTTAATTAATAAAATATCTAATAAAAAATAAAATTAGAAAAAGTGAGCAATGTGTCTGCAATTTAAGTAAATTAAGTCTACCAATGAACATATCTATGAAAATATAATTGACTAATTGCCAAATACATAGAAAGAGAAAACCATAGAATTGCTATGAGCTCTTATCGTGAGCAGTGGGATAGAAAAATAAATTGTTACAAGCCTTTAAGAACATAAATATTGATTAAAATTAAGAGTGGACAGCTCTTTTGAACATAAAATACAGTAGAAGGCTATAAGCAGTGGGATTTTTGTTGCTTGCCAAAGAACAAACAAAATCAATGTTCCCATGCTCTGAAAATTATTCATAGGTCTCTAGGTATGCACAGATATTAAAGGGATGTTAGAACAAAGGACAGTTGCTAGAATATTGAAAGTGATCATCATATTTTTATGTTACTTGATACTTTATAATGAATTTGTATTAGTCAATAGAAATAACAACTATTTTCTTAGAATAAAAATCAATAAGTTCATTGCTCACACTTTTAGTAACCTGTGATGGATACTCCACCCAAATGAGAGGTGGAAACTGCTACTCATTATTGAGAGGTCGATTTAACTTTACAAAACATTCTAAACTGAAACAGAATCCTAGGTTCAAACACCATGGCCCCTACAACACCTCTGGATTAGAATGTCAGCTTTGAATCCTCTAGCCAGCAGGATGTAACTTACCTAAGTAGTAGATACCAAAAGCTCTTATTTCTGATGATATTGTAATCATTATCTTCAAATCGTTTCCATGGTTCTCTAAAATGTCACACTAAGTTTCATTCTTCAAAGTTAACTGAGCTGCACAGACCAATCCAGTTAGCCTAGGGATGCTCAATGAGCAGTTAATGCATGCCAAGGGGGGAGGGAGCTTTGATGGCTTGTCACCTTTGCCAGTGCTATCCTCTGGAATTTGTGCTCAAACTTGGGCTGTGGGGAAGGAGAGAAATGAGCTGAGTTCCTCTGACTCTTCTGCCTATTCCAGCTCTGAAGAGCTCGGCTGCATCCACAAATGTTTCATTAAGTTCGGCTAAGACCTCAGACATCCTCATCACTCATTCTGTGTGTTTACAGCAGCCCAAGTAATCATCCTCAGTATTCATTTACAGAGAGCCATTTTTCAAAACCTTTTGCCTGACTTTTTATGTCTACTCTGTGTTTTAATGAGAAAACAGCATCAGTCTTTGTTTTAACGTGATTTCCTAATGAAACAAATGCACTCCGTCATGCTCTTAGGAAATTGCTCATTAATAAGATCTTTGAATTCACAAAAGCTAGGTGATCCCTTGTCATTTTCTCCAAAAATACACGTGTGATTCCAGATGTTTAAAAACTTTTTGATATTTCTCATGTTTCTATCCAAATATTTCTAAATTGGACATTTTAAAGTGTTAGCCAGCCACAGGCATATGCTGGCGATCACTTTGCTCATTATTCTTACTTCTGTTACTCATTGCTAGCTCAGGTGGATCAGCATAAATATACTCCTATCAGTGACTGTGAAAGGAGATATATCCACAAGCTGCCTGAGAGAAAGCCTGTGCTCCCAAGGCAAGGGGGAAGAGGGATGAGGTGAGGCTTCAGGGCTGTTATCCTTGATTTCTTTTTCAGTAACAAGAACTATTTAGAGATATTCCAGTGTTCCTAAGCATGATCAGATCATATTCATCCTTTTTCTCAGAAGGTTGGACTAACGGATAATCAAAGACACTGGACCAGCTGCACTTTGTTGATATTCAGAGCAAAGTACTGGCGATATAGCATCACGATGTGCTACTCTCAGCCACCTATGGAGTGCCCCTAAGGGTTTAGGGGACCACCCAAATTATATTAAAACCAAGTTTCTTACTTAAATGTTCAAAAAATTTTATGGTTAGCTATATATGAAGCAGATCTAGAGATTTTATTCAAGATAGTTTAATAGGAATTTAAGCATGATGGTTAAGAGAAAGAAAGGTTCTCAGAAGAAAGTAAAAGCATACTCTTTTTTAATTAATTAATTTATTTATTATTAGAGAGTTTCTTCATTTACATTTCAAGTGTTATCAAAAAGTCCCCTATATCCTCCCCCGCCCTGCTCCCCTACCCTCCTTCTCCCACTTCTTGGCCCTGGCATTCCCTTGTACCGGGGCCTATAAACATTGCTAGACCAAGGGCCTTTCTTCCCCAATAATGGCCAACTAGGCCATCTTCTAAAAGCATACTCTTGATGAGGGTTTGTGCTTACCTGAAGAATAGTCTCAGAAAGTAAGACATGAGAAAGGATGGGCACTTGCTCTTCTAGGGATAGGCCACAACTGAATGTCTTAGCAATCATCTAATATACCACTTTTATTGCTTTCAAGTTATATTTCAAAATTTTTCTATTAAGCCTTTGTTTTTCATTCACTTTTGATAAGTGAGATTACAGAGACTCTAGATACCTTGGATAGAGTTCTGATCTGACAAGGTGGAACTGAGAGCCATTTGATTTGCATAGGGAATTTAGTATGTGTTCTTTTACTTTAAATGGGGTTTGGGACTGATTCCTAGCAAATTGCAAGCTTTCAGCTGAGGGAAGAGAAAGACCTTCATCAATTATTAACTGTCCTGCAGTTATTGCTTCTCAACTGGGAAGAGTCTTCAACTGGCTTCTAGGGTGAGTGAGGGTTTATCTTTGTCTTTTCATACTCATCAAATTCCTCCTACATTTTTGTACTGCCTCAGGGACTGTCTTGTAGCTGCTTGAAACTGGCCAGAGCTCATCTTGCTAGCATTAAAAGTTAGGAAGTAAAGTGTATTATTATGAACTAGGAACACCATTCAAACCCAGGCAGTCTTGAACTTTCCACTTTATATGACTAATGGAAATAGGAAGGCTGCTTATGTGTGAATATACAACATTCTCACTTTGAAATTTTAGTGTTTTACACTGAATTGTTAACTCTTGCCATTTTACACTTAAGTATTTAATCTGCAATTGGAATTTGTCTGATGAGGAAGGCAACTAGTTGTTCAACTCTTTTCTTACAGATGGTATGCTAGTTCTCATTTCTTACTGTAGTGAGATAACACATTTATAAAATAACAGGGTGATTTTGGCCATAGTTACAGATACGTCAGTCCATGGTCAGTCCACTTACTGTAGGTCCAGGGACTATAATCATTTTGATAACAGCAAAGCCAATCCACACTCCACATGGCCAAGAAGATAAAAAACAAAATAAAAAGAGGCTAGAATCTCACCCAAAACCTTCTTTAAGGACACACCCCTGACACTCTATAGAGCTGCCACTAGGTCCAACCTCTTAATGGTTCCATTATCTCCCAAAGTGTCAAGCTGTGGACCAAGACTTTATTTAACATATGAGACTGAGGAACATTCCAGATTCCAACATAGCAGATAAATGTTAGAAATTTTTGCTATCTATTTTTTTTTTTTTTTTTTTTTTTTGGTTTTTCGAGACAGGGTTTCTCTGTATAACCAGGCTGTCCTGGAACTCACTTTGTAGACCAGGCTGGCCTTGAACTCAGAAATCTGCCTGCCTCTGCCTTCTTAGTGCTGGGATTAAAGGCAGAAATTTTTGCTATCATAGAAGTTTCTATTTCCAATGAACTGTGATGTCAACTTTTATACATAGTAAATGTCTATTAATATTTTGAACATCATCTTATCCCCTTGTTATGTTACCTTTGAATTAAGTCCTGGTACCCAAACAAGATTATCCACAATGAAAAAGAAAAGCATAATGATAGTGAGTCTGCAAGTCTTTGAAATTTATAATAGAGTTTCCAAGGCCAAAGAAATGTAAAATCTGACTAGTTAGACTAGTTAGACTAGTTAGAGTTACCACATATGCTTCAAAGGGCAACTGGATATCTATTGTTGGTGTACTTTCTCACTTAATGTTTAGACACATGCTGGTAAGACTTAGGTATAGCTTCCGACATTCCTAGGAGAAGCAATTTCACAGCAAGCTCCTTCTTCCTTTGGCTCTTACATGTTTTACCATTATTATTTCAGCAATTCACTTTATGTTTTACTCACTCCCCCCCTCCCCCGTTTGTATTGGACTTCCAGTTAGGAGGCTCACTGCTAGCAGAGTCTCACCAAATCTCAGCATTCAGTAATTGTCTGTAATTCCTTGTTGTAGGGTGCAGCCCTGTGGGAATTTCCCCCTACCTTGTTAGCACATCTACTGATATTGCCATTGTCAGAAATTGTGCAGATATTTTTATGTATCACAGCAGACTTCCTCATATTCTGGCCCTTACAACCTTTCTGTCACTTCTCTCAGGTTGTTCCCTAACCCACAGATGCACAGATGCAGGCGTTATGATGTATTTGTATCCATCTGGACTAGGATCCTGACAAGCATTGGATCTGTGTATAGTGTCCAGCTGTGGCTGTATAGTGTCCAGCTGTGGCTGTATAGTGGTCTTTGTTTTCTCTAAAGAGAAGCTTCTTTGATGAGGAGGGAGGGATACAGTTAACTTTGGATGTGAGGATAATATTTAGAATGTAGTTAGGAATTACATTGGTCTAGCAAAGTAACAGTAGTTGATTGTTTTCTAGGATCTATGACCCCATAGGAATATGGCTAAGTTTTAGACCAGGTATGGTTTCTCTCCTATTAAATGGGCTTTACATCTAGTTAGGCAGCTGCTGATTACTACCAATATATGAAAGCCACTTACTACACCTTTATGGATATCTTGCTCTGCAGGTTACTGTTGTGCATATTAAAAAATACCTGCATAAACAATTTGTGGCTCAAAGTTGCTTTAGCTATGTTGGATTATTAATTATTTCTACCCCTTGGCAGCTTGCATCTTATTTTGTGGTCCCATAGAAGCTAGACCACAGGAAGTAGGCATTCAGCTAGAGCCAGTTCAAATCATCAAAGCTCTGCATCCTATGTGTGCATTGTCTTTAGACACAGGGATTGATTTCAACCTTCAAGAGCCAATAAATGATAGACAGCAGCAGTTGATTTTGTTTGAGAGTTATGTAAAAGATCCTAACCAACTAACCAACTGTTCTAAAAATGATCTCCTATGTCGAGTACTGAAGGTTTTGTTAGTTTATGGTTCCCATGGGAAACTTTATCAGATTATCAACCCTAATGGTATAACATGTGTGTTTGTGTGTGTGTGTGTGTGTGTGTGTGTGTGTGTGTGTGTACATATTTAGGTAAATATAAAATAATTAGACATATTGAGGCTTTATCAAACAACCTTTTTATTATTTGATCCTCTTCCTCTACTCTCCTTCTGTATTGACCTCCCTGTCTCTTTAGTTGGAGGCTCCCTGTCTCTTTTTCAGTTTCCTGATTTCTATAACTTCCCATGCATTTTATGGTCGTTTTTGTTCTGTAATTATTCCATGCTTTGTTCCCACATTTGTAGATTTGGAGCTATGAAGTGCAGAAAACAGGGGACATGTATCATTTGTCTTTCTTGTCCTGGTTGCTTTACTCAAAGTAATCTTCTCTATTCATTTACCTGGGAATTTCATGGTTTCCATTTCTTTACAGATAAATAATATCCCATAGTGTCACCATATTTTTATTGTCTATTCATATGCTGAAAGAAATTTAGGTATTTTAATTTGAGATGGAATCTCAGAGTAATTTTATTTTTTATTTTTTATTGGATATTTTCTTTATTTACATTTAAAATATTTTCCCCCTTTGAGGTCTCCCTTTCAGAAATCCCTTATCGAGTACCCCCTATCCAATACCCAATACACCCTACTCTATGAGGGTGCTTCCCCACCCACTCACCCACACACTCCTGCCTTACTGCCCTGGCATTACCACACACCAGGGCATCGAATCCCCGTAGGTACAAGGGCCGCACCTCACACTAATGTCCAAAAAGTCCATCCTCTGCCACATATGTAGCCCAAGCGATGGGTCCCTCCATGTGTACTCTTTGGTTGGTGGTTCAGTCCACTGAACACTGTTTGTCTTAATCAGGGTTTCTATTCTTGCACAAACATCACGACCAAGAAGCAAATTGGGGAGGAAAGAGTTTATTCAGCTTACACTTCCACACTGCTGTTATCACCAAAGAAAGTCAAGATTGGAACTCAAGCAGGTCAGGAAGCAGGAGCTGATGCAGAAGCCATGGAGGGATGTTCTTTACTGGATTGTTCTCCTGGCTTGCTCAGCCTGCTCTCTTATAGAACCAAGACTACCAGTCCAGAGATGGTCCCACCCACAAGGGGCCTTTCCCCCTTGATCACTAATTGAGAAAATGCCTTACAGTTGGATCTCATGGAGGCATTTCCTCAACTGAAGCTCTTTTCTATGTGATAACTCCAGCTGTGTCAAGTTGACACAAAATTAGCCAGTACACTGCTGCTACCCACATGGAGGTGCAAACGCCTTCAGCTCATTAAGTAGCTTCTCCAACTCCTTTATCAGCTACCCTATGCTCAGTCCAAAGGTTGACTGCAAACATATGCCTCTTCATTTGTCAGGGACTGCATTTGTCAGGCAGAGCTTCTCAGGAGGCAGCCATATCAGATTCCCATCAGGAATTACTTCCTGGCATCCACAATAGCATCCAGGTTTAGTAACTGTGTATGGGATGGATCCCCAGATAGGGAAGTCTCTTGTGGCCTTTTTATGGGTCTCTGCTCCACACTTTGTCTCTATATTTCCTCCTGTGAGTATTTTGTTCCACCTTCTAAGAAGCACTGAATTCTCCACATTTTGGTCTTCCTTCTTCTTGGGTTTCATATGGTCTGTGAATTGTATCTGGGTATTCTGAACTTTTGAGATAATATCCACTTTTCAGTGAGTGTATACCATGTGTGTTCTTTTGTGACTGAGTTACCTAACTCAGGATGACATTCTTTTTTTTTTTATTTTTTTTCTCTTTTTTAGATATTTTCTTCATTTACATTTCAAATGTTATCCAGAAATTTCCCCTTACCCTCCCGCATCCCCGCCCTGCTCCCCTACCCACCCCCTCCCACGTAATGGCCCTGGCGTTCCCCTGTACTGGGGCATATAAAGTCTGTATGACCAAGGGGCCTCTCCTCCCAATGATGGCCAACCAGGCCACAGGATGACATTCTTAAGTTCCATCCATTTGCCTGTGAATTTCATGAAGTCAATGTATTTAATAGCTGAGTAGTATTCCATTGTGTAAATGTATCACACTTTCTGTATCCATTCCTTTGTTGAGAGACATCTGGGCTGTTTCCAGCTTTTGGCTATTATACATATAGCTGCTATGAACATAGTGGAGCATGTGTCATTTTTACATGTAAGAGCATTTTGGGGTATATATTCCCAGAAGTGGTTCAGGCAGTACTATGTTCAGTTTTCTGAGGAACCACCAGACTAATTTCCAGAGTGGTTGTAACACCTTACAATCACACCAGCAATGGAAGAGTGATCTTCTTTCTCCATATCCTTGCCAGCATTTGCTGTCATCCGAGTTTTTGATCATAGCCATTCTGACTGGTATGAGGTGTAATCTCATGGTCATTTTGATTTGCATTTTGCTGATGACTAACTATGATTTCTTTAGGTGCTTCTCTGCCATTCATGTTTTCTCAGTTGAGAATTCTCTATTTAGCTCTGTTCCCCATTTTTAAATAGGGTTATTTGGTTCCATGGAGTCTAACTTCTTTAGTACTTTGTATATATTGGATATTAGCCCTCTATTGAATGAAGGGACGGTAAAGATCTTTTTCCAATCTGTTTGCTGCCATTTTGTCCTTTGCCTTACAGAAGCTTTGCAATTTTATGAGGTCTGATTTGTCCATTCTCGTCTTAGAGCATAAGCCATTAGTGTTCTCTTCAGGAACTTTTCTCCTTTGCTCATGTGTTCCAGGCTTTTCCACACTTTATCTTCTGTTAGATTCGGTAGATCTGGTACTAGTGGAGGTCATTGACCCACTTGGATTCGAGCTTTGTACATGGAGATAAGAATGGATAAATTTACATTCTTCTACGTGTTGACTGCCAGTTGAACCAGCACCATTTGTTGAAAATGCTTTCTTATTTTTTCCACTGGATAGTTTTAGATCCCTAGTGCTTTCTATTGTTTTAGTTGGTATTTAAGACCACCCTGAATCCCGTGTATCTTATAGGGTGCATGGGATTATTTCAATCTTCTTGTGTCTGTTGAGGCCTGTTTTGTGAATGATTATATGTTCAGTTTTGGAGAAGGTATCCTGAGGTGTTGAGAAGAAGGTATATTTTTTTTGCTTTAGGATGAAATGTTCTATAAATATCTGTTAGATCCATTTGGTTCATGACTTGTATTGGTTTCACTGTATCTCTGTTTAATTTCTGTTTCCTTGATCTTTCCATTGCTGAGAGTGGGCTGTATAAGTCTCCCCATATTATTGTGTGAGATGTAATGTGTGCTTTGAGTTTTAGCAAAGTTTTCTTAATGAATGTGGATGCCCTTGCATTTGGACCATAGATGTTAAGAATTGAGAGTTCATCTTGGTAGACTTTTCCTTTGACCAATATTAAGTGTTCTTTTTTAAACTTTAAAAAAAAAAACTTTTGGTTGAAAATTGATTGCATTTGATATTAGAGTAGCTTCTCCAGTTTGTTTCTTGGAACAATTTGCTTGGAAAATAGTTTTCCAGCTCTTTACTCTGAGGTAGTGTCTCCCTTTGTCACTGAGGTGCATTTCCTTTATGCAGCAAGATGCTGGGTTCTGTTTAGGTCTCCAGCTTGTTAGTCTATGTCTTTTTTTTTGGGGGGGGGGGGATTGAGCCCATTAATGTCAAGAGATATTAAGAAAAAGTGATTGTTGCTTACTGTTATTTTTGTTCTTATAGGTAGAATTATGTTTCTATGACTATATTCCTTTGGGTTTGTTGAAAGATTACTTTTTTTCTTGTTGTAGGGTGAAGTTTCCTTCCTTGTGATGGTGCTTTCCATCGATTATCCTTTGTAGGACTGAATTTGTGGAAGGATATTGTGTAAATTTCTTTTTGTCATGGATTATCATATTTTCTCTGTCTATGGTAATCAAGAGTTTTGCTTTGTATAGCAGCCAGGGCTGGCATTTGACCTCTCGTAGGGTCTGTATGACATCTGTCTAGGATCTTCTGGCTTTCACAGTTTCTGGTGAAAAGTCTAGTGTAATTGTGATAGGTCTGCCTTTATATGTTACTTGAACTTTTTCCATTACTGCTTTTAATATTCTCTCTTTGTTTAGTGCATTTAGTGTTTTGATTATTATGTGACAGAAGGAATTGCTTTTCTGGTCCAGTCTATTTGGAGTTCTGTAGGCTTCTTGTATGTTTATGGGCATCTCTTTCTTAAGGTCAGGGAAGTTTTCTTCTTTAGTTTTGTTGGAGATATTTACTGGCCCTTTGCATTGGGAATCTTCACTCTCTTCTATACCTATTTTCATCTTCTCATTGTGTCATGGATTTCCTGGATGGTTTGGGTTAAGAGCTTTTTGCATTTCGTATTTTCTTTGATTGTTGTGTCAATGTTTTCTATGATATCTTCTGCACCTGAGATTCTCTCTTCTATCTCTTGTATTCTGTTGGTGATGCTTGCATCTATGACTCCTGATCTCTTTCCTATGTTTTCTAACTCCAGGATTGTCCCTTTGTGATTTCTTTATTGTTTCTATTTTTATTTTTAGGTCTTCGATGGTTTTGTTTATTTCCTTTGCCTGTTTGATTGTTTTTGTTTTGTTTTTTTTTTTGTTTTTTTCTTGTAATTCTTTAAGGAATTTTTGTGTTTCCTCATTAAGGGCTTTTTACTTGTTTACTTCTGTTCTGTATTTATTTAAGGGAGCTAGTTATGTCCTTCTTAAAGTCCTCTAACAGCATCGTGAGATGTGATTTTACATCTGAATCTTGCTTTTCAGTGTGATGTTGTAACCAGGAATTGCTATGTTGAGAGAATTGGATTCTGATGATGCCAAGTAACCTTGGTTTCTGTTGCTTATGTTCTTATGCTTGCCTCCTGCCTTCTGATTATTTCTAGTACTACCTGGCTTCACTATATCTGACTCGAGTCTGTCTTTCCTGTGATGCTTGTTGTATCATAACTCCTCAGAGTTTAGCTGTCTCTGTGATCCCGTGATCCTGAGAACCTGGGTATGTCAGATCTCTGAGAGTCAAACTGCCTCTGGGACCCTGTGTTCCTGGTGTGACCCAGCTCCAGGGATCCTGGGATCCTGGTATCCTGGGATTCTGGGATCCTGGGTATTAGAGCACCTAGAAGTGCAGCTTCCTCTGGGTATTGTGGGATTGCCTGCTGGAGTTTGTGCCCAAAATCTGCTCAGGAAACCAGCCCCGATTCGAAGGAAACTGTGTCACTGGTTTGGCAGAGTCCACGGGTTTCTTGGGTTGTGTTATGTGTTTTTAAAATATTCCTTTATGGTTTAAAAGGGAGGAAATACTGTAATATATTTTAAAATATCTTAGCATCACAGCTTGTAAATTACCTGGTGAAGCTTGGGCAACGATTGACTTACTCTACAGTTTCTTCTGCAAGCAGCCATGTAACCTTGATTTTCAAGAAGATATTTTTAACCATTACAGCGGTATCTAACATGGCTAAAACAATTTTAATATGCTTTTTTACTCTTTTTGTTCATTTTAGTGACAAAATTGAATGAAGCTACAGTTCTTGTGTAAGTTCTCTGGCTTATTGATATGAAAAATTCCTAAATAAATTAAAAACAATATGTTTACCTAAAAAAAATATTCTTTTATAAAATTCTGAATTTTCTTGGTGTGTATTTTATTCTTCTTTGGTTTTCTTTTTCTTTTCTTTTCTTTTCTTTTCTTTTCTTTTCTTTTCTTTTCTTTCCCTTTCCCTTTCCCTCTTTCTTTCTTTCTTTCTTTCTTTCTTTCTTTCTTTCTTTCTTTCTTTCTTTCTTTCTTTCTCTCTCTCTCTCTCTCTCTCTCTCTTTCTTTCTTTCTTTCTTTTGTTGTTTTTTGAGACAGGGTTTCTGTGTGTAGCCCTGACTTTCCTGAAACTCACTCTATAGAACAGGCTGGTGTGGAACTCAGAAATCCACCTACCTCTGCCTCTCAAGTGCTGCGATTAAAGGTGTGTGCCACCACTGCTGTTAATTGGGGTTGTCTTTATCTCTGGGCTATAAGGGCCTATTGATTTTTTTTTTTTTTTTGTCTTTTGTCTTCTCAAAGAATCACATTTTAGAGTCATGGAGTCCTTGTGTTGTTTTGTTTGTTTGTATGTTTCCATTCAACTAATTTTTTCTTGGATCTTTAAAAATTATTATATCTTACCATTAGTCAAATTTGAGTTTCATTTGCTCTCTTTTTCCAAATTTATGAGTTGTATAATTAAGTCATTTTTATGCCTTTTCTGAAATTTTAATGTTGGAACTTAGGGCTATAACTTTCCTTCTTAGTACTGTTTTTAGTGTATATGAGAATTTCTGTTATATAGTGCTTTTGCTTCTATTTAGTTTTGGGAATAATTTTTTAAAATTTTCTTCTTTGATCCAGTCATCACTTAATAGTGATTGTTTATTCTATATGAGTATATAAACCTACTAGATTTATGTTTGCTGTGAATTTTAAGTTTTTTTGCATAATGGTCAAATTGGATAAATTGAATTATTTCCATTTTTACAGTTTTATTCTTTTACAGTTTTAATTTTTACTAGTTTGTTTTCTGCCCCAGTATATGGTCTGTATAAGAGAAGTTTCTCTGTTTTAACAGAGCATGTATATTCCTTAATGTTTGGTTAGTATATTCTGTAGATATCAGTTAGTTCCATTTGATATAAGATTGATGTAAGAAGTCATTGAATTCTGAGGTTTTTCTGTTTGCTTTTATTCTGATGAATCATCTATTGTAGATAGTAGGTATTTAAAAACTACTATCACGTTTGCCTTAATCTGTGTCATTATTTCCACTAATATGATTTTAGTGAAATTCATTGCACTATATTTTAATGTACATATGTTTAGTATTATATTTTCTTGAATCATTGATTCTCTAATGAGTATAAAGTGCCCTTCATTCTATCTTCTGATTAGTTTTAGTTTGAAGTCTCTTTTATCAGATATTAGGATAGAAGCACCTACTTGCTTCCTGATCCTGTTTTGGTGGAATACTTCTTTCCACTTAAAGTTGGTATCCATCTGTATAGCAGAGTTTCAATAGATGGATTTTGTTCCTTAAAATATTCAGATGGCAAGTGTCTTATAACTGGAGAACTGAAGGCATTAATATTTAAAAAAAGCATATAGAACATAGAACACCAAACGAACTGGACCAGGAAAGAAATTCCCCATGACAAATATCACCAAACATACAGTCAAGTGAAAAGAATAGTAAATGTTAAAATATTAAAACCTATATGGGAAAAAGACTAAATAACATATAAAGGGAGAGAATTATTAGTATAACTTTTTATTTTTATTTTTTATTAGATATTTTCTTTATTTACATTTCAAATGTCAGCACCTTTCCTGGTTTCCCCTCCAAAAAGCTCCTATCCCCTCCCACATTCCTTGCACACCAACCCACCCACCCCCACTTCCTGGCACTGGCAGTCCCCTACTCTAGGGCTTAAAGCCTTCACAGGAACAAGGGTCTCTCCTCCCATTGATGACCAACTAGGCCACCCTCTGCTACATATGCAGCTAGAGCCATGAGTCCCATCATGTGAACTCTTTGGTTGGTGGTTTTGTCCCAGGGAGCTCTGAGGGGTAGGTACTGGTTAGTTCATATTGTTGTTCCTCCTATGGGGCTCCAAACCTCTTCAGATCCTTGGATCCATTCTCTAGCACCTTCATTGGAGACCCTGTACTCAGTTGAATGGATGTCTGTGAACCTCCACTTCTGTATTTGTCAGGCACTGGCAGAGCCTCTCAGGAGACAGCTAACTTAAGCTCCTGTCATCAAGCACTTGTGGCATCCACAATAGTGTCTGTGTGTTTGGAGACTGTATATGGGATGGATCTCAGGTGGGGCAGTCTCTGGATGGTCTCTGATCCAGACTTTGTCTCTGTAACTTTTTCCATGGGCACTTTTTTTGCCCTTCTAAGAAGGATAGAAGTATCTACACTTTGGTCTTTCTTATTCTTGAGTTTCATGTGCTTTGTGAATTGTATCTTGGATATTCTGAGCTTCTTGGCTAATATCCACTTATCAGTGAGTGCATATCATGAGTGTTCTTTTGTGATTGGGTTACCTCACTAAGGATTATATCCTCCAGATCCATCCATTTGCCAAAGAATTTCATAAATTGTTTTTAAATAAGTGAGTAGTACTCCATTGTGTAAATGTACCACATTTTCTGTATCCATTCTTCTGTTGAAGAGCATCTGGGTTCTTTCCAGCTTCTGGCTATTATAAATAAGGCGCTATGAACATAGTGGAACATGTGTCATTATTATGTGTTGGAGCATCTTTTGGGTATATGCCCAGGAGTGTTATTGCTGGGTCTTCTGGTAGTACTATTTGCAAATTTCTGAGGAACCACCAGACTGATTTTCAGAATAGTTGTACAAGCTTGCAATCCCACTAGCAATAGAGGAGTGTTCCTTTTTCTCCACATCCTCGACAGCATCTGCTGTGACCTGAGTTTTTGATCTTAGCCATTCTGAATGATATAAGGTAGAATCTCAGGATTTGCATTTTCCTTATGACTAAGGATGCTGAACAATTTTTTTAGGTGCTTTTCATCCATTAGGTATTCCATAGTTGAGAATTATTTGTTTAGCTTTATACTCCAATTTTAATATGGTTATTTGGTTCTCTGGAGTCTAACTTTTTGAGTTCTTTGTATATATTGGATATTAGCCTTCTATTGGATTTAGGATTGGTAAAGATCTTTTCCCAGTCTGTTGATTGCCTTTTTGTCTTATTGACAGTGTCTTTTGCCTTACAGAAGTTTTGCAATTTTATGAAGTCCCATTTGTCTATTGTTGATCTTAAAACATAAGCATTGGTGTTCTGTTCAGATATTTCCCCCTGTGCCCATATGTTCCCCACTTTCTCCTTTATAAGTTTCAGTGTATCTGATTTTCTGTAGAGACCCTTGATTCACTTAGACTCGAGCTTTGTAAAAGGAGGTAAAAACGGATCAATTTGCATTCTCCTACTTGCTAACTGCCAGTTGAGCCAGCACCATTTGTTGAAAATGCTATCTTTTTTTCCACTGGCTGACTTTAGCTCCCTTGTCAAAGATAAAGTGACCATAGGTGTGTGGGTTCATTTCTGGGTTTTCAACTCTAGTCCATTGATCTACCTGTCTGTAGCTGTACTAGTACCATGCAGTTTTTATCACAATTGCTCTGTAGTACAGCTTGTGGTCAGGCATGGTGATTCCACCAGATGTTATTTTATTGTTGAGAATAGTTTTGCTATCCTAGATATTCTGTTATTCCAGATTAATTTGCTCTTTCTAACTCTTTGAAGAATTGAGTTCGAATTTTGGTTGGGATTGCACCAAATTTTTAGATTGCTTTCAGCAAGATAGGCGTTTTTACTATGTTGATCATGCCAATCCATGAGCATGGGAGATCTTTTCATTTTCTGAGATCTCCTTTGATTTCTTTCTTCAGGGACTTGAAGTTCTTATCATACCAATGTTTCACTTGCTTAGTTAGAATCACACCAAGGCATTTTATAATATTTGTGACTATTGTGAAGGCTGTTCTTTCCCTAATTTTGTTCTCAGCCTGTGTATCCTTTGTGTAGAGGAAGTCCACTGATATGTTTGAGTTAATTTTATATTCAGCTACTTTGCTCAAGTTGTTCATCAGGTTTCAGAGTTTTCTAGTGGAATTTTTGGGTCACCTAAGTATATTACCATACCATCTGAAAATAGTGCTATGTTGACTTCTTCCTTTCCAATTTTTATCCCTTTGATCTCATTTTGTTGTCTCATTGCTCTGGCTAGGACTTCAAATACTGTATTGAATAGGTAGGGAGAAAGTAGGCAGCCTTGTCTAGTCCCTGATTTTAGTGGGATTGTTTTAATTTTTTCCATGTTTAGGTATAGGCCTTGAATTCCTGATTGTTCTAAGACTTTTATCATGAATGGGTGTTGGACTTTGTCAAATGCTTTCTCAGCATCCAATGAGGTCAACATATGCTTTTTATTCTTTGAGTTTGTTTTTATATTGGATTATGTTGATGGATTTCCATATATTGAACCATCCCTTCATTCCTGGGATGAAGCCTCCTAAATCATGATGGATGATCTTTTTGATGTGTTCTTGTATTCAGTTTGTGACAATTTTATTGACTATTTTTGCATCAATATTCATGAAAGAAATTGGTCTGAAGTTCTCATTGTTGGATCTTTGTGTGGTTTAGGTATCAGAGTAATTGTGGCTTCATAGAATGAATTGGGTAAAGTACCTTCTGTTTCTATTTTGTGGAATAGTTTGAGGAGTATTTTTTTCCTCTGTGCCCTCTCATTTAGTTGCATAAAAACTCAAGACAATAGGTAGGTGACAAAATTGAAAATGTTTAAGATTAAGAAACTTATGCAAACCCATACAGTTACAAAGGTCACAGACCTATTATTCAAGTGTGTCTCTTTGACAAGGAAAGCCAGGTTGCTCTCACTAAATTACCTTCTACAAAACAGAAAATGTGTAAAAAGCTTTCTTTTTTTTTTAAAAAATTATTATATATTTTCTTAATTTACATTTCAAATGCTATCCCCAAAGTCCCCTCCCTCCCCCACCCTGCTCCCCTGCCCACCCACTCCTACTTCTTGGCCCTGGCATTCCCCTGTATTGGGGCATATAAAGATTGCAATACCAAGGGACCTCTCCTCCCAATGATGTCCGACTAGGTCATCTTCTGCTACATATGGAGCTAGAGACATGAGTTCTGGGGGTTCTGGTTAGTTCATATTGTTCTTCCTCTTCTAGGATTGCAGACACCTTCAGCGAGGAGTATTTTTATTAGCACTTCTTTGAAGGTCTGATAGAACTCTGCACTGAACCCATCTGGTCCTGGGATTTTTTTGGTTGGGAGACTACTAATGACTCTTTCTATTTCTTTAGGGGATATTGGATGATTTAGATTATTAATCTGATCCTCATTTAGCTTTGGTACCTGTTATCTGTCTAGACAATTGTCCATTTCATCCAGGTTTTCCAGTTTTGTTGAATATTTGTTTTGGTAGTAGGATCTGAGGATTTGTTTGATTTCTTCAGTTTCTGTTGTTATGTCTTCTTTTCATTTCTGATTTTGTTAAGTAGCATATGGTTTCTGTGCCCTCCAATTAGTCTGGTTTATCTATTTTGTTTCTCATAGAACCAACTCCTGGCTTGGTTAATTCATTGTATAGTTCTTTTTGTTTCTACTTCATTGGTTTCAGCTCTGTGTTTGATTACTTCCTGCCATCTACTACTCTTGGTTGAATTTTCTTCTTTTTGATCTAGAGCTTTCAGGTGTGCTGTGAAGCTGCTAGTATATGTTCTCTTCAGTTTCTCTTTGGAGGTACTCAGATCTCTGAGTTTTCCTATTAGGACTGCTTTCATTGTGCCCCATCAGTTTGGGTATTTTGTGGCTTCATTTTCATTAAACTCTAAAAAAGTCTTTAATTTCTTTCTTGAACAAGTTATCATTGAGTAGAGTGTTGTTCATCTTTCATGTGTATGTGGGCTTTCTATTATTTTTGCTGCTATTAAAGATTAGTCATAATTTTTGGTGATCTGATAAGATGCATGGGACTATTTCAATCTTCTTGTGTCTGTTTAGGCCTGTTTTGTGACCGATTATATGGTCAGTTTTGGTGACAGTACCATGAGGTTCTGAGAAGAAGTTATATACTTTTGTTTTAGGATAAAATGTTTTATAGATATCTGTTAAATCCATTTGTTTCATAACTTCTGTTAGTTTCACTGTGTCTTTGTTTACTTTCCAATTCTATGATCTGTCCATTGATGAGATTGGGAGTTGCTGTCTCCCACTATTATTGTGTGTGGTGCAATGTGTGCTTTGAGCTTTAGTAAAGTTTCTTTTATGAATGTGGGTTCCCTTTCATTTGGACCATAGATGTTCAGAATTGCGAGTTTTTCTTGGTAGATTTTACCTTTGATAACTATGATGTGCCCCTCCATATATATATATATATATATATATATATATATATATATATATATATATATATAATAACTTTAGGTTGAAAGTTGAGTTTAGTAGATATGAAAATGGCTACTTCAGCTTGTTTCTTGGGACCATTTGTTTGGAAAAATTTTTTTCCAGCCTTTTACTCTGAGGTAGTGTCTGTCTTCGTCCCTGAAGTGCATTTCCTGTATTCACCAAAATATTGGGTCCTGTTTATGTAACCAGTCCATTAGTCTATGTCCTTTTATTGGGGCAATTGAGTCCATTGATGTTAAGAGATATTAAAGAAAAGTAATTGTTGCTTCCTGTTATTTTTGTTGTTGGAGTTGGAATTCTGTTCATGTGGCTATCTTCTTTTAGGTTTGTTGAAAGATTACTTTCTTGCTTTTTCTAGGGCATAGTGTCCCTCCTTGTGTTGGAATGGATTTGTGGGAAGATATTTTGTAAATTTGGTTTTGGCATGGAATACTTTGGTTTCTCCATCTATGGTAATTGAGAGATTTGATGGGTATAGAAGCTGGGACTGATATTTGTCTTCTTCTAGGGTGTATATGACATCTGCCCAGGATCTTCTGGCTTTTACAGTCTCTGTTGAGAATTCTGGTGTAATTCTGATAGGTCTGTTTTTATATGTTACTTGACATTTTTCCCTTACTGCTTTTAATATTCTTTCTTTTTTATGTGTGTGCATTTGGTGTTTTGATTATTATGAGGTGGGAGGAATTGCTTTTCTGGTCCAGTCTATTTGGAGTTCTGTAGGATTTTTGTATTTTTATGGGCATCTCTTACTTTAGGTTAGGGAAGTTTTCTTCTATATTTTTTTGAAGATTCTTACTGGCCCTTTAAGTTGGGAATCTTCTCTTACTTCTATACCTATTATCCTTAGGTTTGGCCTTCTTATTGTGTCCTTTATTTCATGGATGTTTTGCTTTGGATCTTTTTTCATTTTTCATTTTATCTGATTGTTTTGTCAATATTTTCTATGGTTCTTCTGCATCTGAGATTTTCTCTTCTCTCTCTTATATTCTGTAGTTTATGCTTTCATTTCTGACTACTGACTTCCTTACTAGGTTTTCTATCTCCATAGTTGTCTCCTTTTGTGATATATTTTTTTTTATTGTTTCTACTTCCAATTTTAAATCTTGGATGGTTTTGTTCAATTCCTTCACCTATTTAGTTGTGTCTTCCAGTAATTCTTTAAGGGTATTTTGTGTTTCCTCTTTAAGGTCTTCTACCCATTTACCTGTGTTTTTCTGTATTTCTTTAAGGGAGTTATTTATGTCCTTTAAAAAAATCCTCTATCAGCATCCAGAGATATGTTTGTAAATCGAATATTTCTTTTCCAGTTTGTTGGGGTATCCAGGACTTGTTGTGGTGGGAGTACTAGGTTCTGAAGATATCAAGTAGTCTTGGTTTCTGTTGGTAAAATTCTTCTGTTTGCCTTTCACCATCTGGTAATCTCTGGTTTTAGATATTCTTGTTGACTCTGGCTGGAGCTTGTTTTTCCTGTGGGTGTGTAAGCCTATGTCTGGAAGACCAGTCCTCTCTCATTTGGGAGACTAGTTTCATGTCCTGGCTGCAGATGGAGGCAGAAAGGACCCTGTCCCAGCTGCTCTGCTGCCTCTGCAGCCCTTGTGCTCCTGGATGGTTCCACCTTATATAGTCACAGGAGAGAAAATCAACACCCAAAGTTTTAATGGAGATTCGAAAAGCAATAACAGATATTTTACACCTGCTGTGAAACCACAGATGCCATCCTAGAACCATACATGCAGCAAAACTTTCAACCATAATAGGAGCAAAAGGAAATTCATTCCACAAATAAAACAAATTTAACCAATATCCATCTCCAAATCCAACTTTACAGAATACTCTAGTAAGAAACCTAAGGTTAGCCACACCCAATAAAACTAATATAAAACCAGTATATCAAAGTAGGTGGGGTGAGCATGAGGGTGGTGGGAGTGAGCATGGGGAGAAACATACCAGTACAAAAATTACTATGAATCAACAAACACTTCCCACTTATAACTCTTAAAGTCAGTAGTCATAATTTTCCAATAAAAAGATACAGATCAACA
Source organism: Mus minutoides (assembly GCA_902729485.2). Taxonomy (NCBI): domain Eukaryota; kingdom Metazoa; phylum Chordata; class Mammalia; order Rodentia; family Muridae; genus Mus; species Mus minutoides. Next base: position 27,637 of record LR751265.1, read on the forward strand.
GATTGGATTAAAAACTGGTATCCATCTTTCTGCTATATTCAAGAAACATGTCTCTATATCAATGATAAACTTTACTTCAGGGTACAGGACTGGAAAAAGATAATCCAAGCAAATGGACCTATGCAGCAAGCTGGTATAAACTTCAAATTAAAACAATTCATAAATTAGAGGGAACACTATGTACTCATCAAAGAAAAAAAAAAACTCACCAAGAGAACATTGCAATTTTTAACATCAGATACTTCAGTACTGCAATCTTGCCAACACACAAGGCATCTGAACAGAAACCCAACAGAGAAAGACTGAAGCACTTTTATATCACTGCCGATTTAAAATATCTGGAGAGTTTTCTTATTAGTAACATGATGGCACAACTGAAAGCTTCACACACACACACACACACACACACACACATTCACTCAATGCTCCATTAACTCCTCCAGAATGGGCTCCTTAGTTCTAATTTCTATCTACCCTTACCTCAAACTGTGCATCCCTAGTGGCTTAGGATTTCTTATCCACTAAGTTCTTGTTCATTTGTTCTCTTCAAATCTAATGTGTTTTCACAGTGTCCCAGGCACTGGGCCAGGTCTGAAAACCCTGAAGGATTGCAAGCTACAGTTCAAAGGCTGTTAGGATAGAGCAGCTGCCTGGATTCTTGCTCCTTTTGTGTGTGTACTGATAACAGCCAGTGCCACTGACCCATGGGAACTGGCAAACCTTTCTTCTGGGTGGGTTCAGAGGTATGACAAACCTTCCTCTGGTCCAAGTATAAGAGTTTATGGATGACAGATTAGTATGACCCAAACCTATCAATCATGACTTCCTCCTAGAGAAAGTCATGGAAGCAAGCCAGTAAACAATATTTCTCTAGGGCACCTGTTTCAGTTCCTGCCTTCAGGTTCCTGCTAGAGCTCCTGACCAGGTTTCTCTTGATGACAGACTACAAACTATTAGCCAAATAAACTCTCCCTCCTCAAGTTTCTTTTGGTCCTGGTGTTTATCAGAGCAACATGAAGAAAACTAGAACATTCTATATAACCCAAAGATAGTTAATTCCATTAACAAATAAAAAAAACATGTAAGAATATGAACAATACTAGAAAGTTTAACATGAAAATAATAAAGTATCTCCCTTTCTTCAGTTCTGCCAATTTTTATTTCTACCCAATAAAAGTAATTAATAATAAAAAATAAGAAATAACACACACACACACACACACACACACACACACACACACACACACAAATACATAGGGTTTGAAATAATCAAACACAGGCCTGAAGTACATAAAACAAAACAGCAACAGCAACAAGAAAATAAAAAAAAAAAAACTCAAACATAAATATGAAACAAAGAGTTGGTTCTTTGAGAAAATAAAAAAGATAGGAAAACTCTTAGAAAATTACCAAAAAGGCAGAGATAGTGGGCCCAGATTAACAAAATTAGAGATGAAACTTTTGATATAACAGTAGACGCTGAGAAAACCCAGAAAATCATAAGGTCATACTTTAAAACCTATAATTCACCAAACAGGAAAAATTAAACAAACAAACAAACAAACAAACAAAAAGTTAAATAATAATAAGTAATTTAAAGAGTTTTAAAAATCCCAGCAAAATAGCACCAGCAAAGAACACTATCAACAGCAACACCAAAAACCTGAGGGACAGATGGTTTTAGTGCAGAATTCTACTAGACTTTCAAGGAAGACTTTATGCCAATACTTCCCAAATTATTCCACAAATTGGAAACAGAAGGAAGATTTCCCAATGTTATTGGAAATATTCCAATGGCCTCAATATTCCAAATTTTCATTTCATGAGGCCACAGTTACCCTGATACCCAAACCACACAAAAACATAACAAAGAAAATTATATACCAATTCATTTTTTGAACATAAATACAAGTATTCTCTTTAAAATACTTATAGATTCCAAGAACACATCATTTAGCTTCATACCAGAGATACAGGGATGATTGCTCAGCATGTATCATAAGTCAATAAAACTAACCCACCATATAATCAGAAACCACATGATCATCTCCAGAGATGCAGGGACATACATGAAAATCAATAAATCTAATCTACCATTTACACAAATTATACAAAGAAAAAACCCACGTGATCATCCTGTTAGGTGCAGAGGTGCAGGTAAAGACTTTGACAAAATCCACCACCTATTTTTGATATTTGTACAGGAGAAATTAGGGATAGAAGGGACATACTAATAAAAGAAATGGCAATTTACAGAAAGTCCACTATCAACAACAACCTAATGGAGATAAACTCAAAGGTTTTCTTTGAAAATAAGGAACAATACAAGAATGTCCATTCTTCTCATATTTATTTAATGTAGTATACTTGAAGTCTTAGGTTATGTCTATAAGACGACTGGGAGATCAAGGGAGTACAAATAGAAAGAAAGAGATAAGCCAAAGTATTCATATTCGCAGATGGTGTATTATATGCATTAGTAATTCTAAAAATTCAGAATACTAATCTAAAACGAATCATCAAAGTCTTACAGTTGATTTACACTTTTACAGAGTAGCAGGATACAAAATTAATTCACAAAACAAGCCTATTTCTTATATACAAAGAATATGCAGACTGAGAAAATGAACACAATCCCTTTCATAGTTGCCTCAAAGAATATTTTTGGGTGACTCTAACCAGCAAATAAAGGACTTGTATGATAAAATCTTTAAGACAATAAAAAAAGAGACTGAGGCAGATAATGGAAGATGGGAAGGTCCCCCATACTCATGGATTGTTATGATTAATGTAGTTAAAATGTTCATCCTACTAAAAGCAATCTATGAGAAATAAAATACATTCATCACTGATGCTGGCAACAGTTTTGAGTTTTCAAATGTTTCTAAGATAGGTAATTTGTTGACAGTGCTTGTCAACGTTCTGTACAATTTGTGTTTTGAATAAATGATTCTATAATAATCTAAAAAAAAGCTATTCCCTTTAAAAATGATTTTTAAAGTGACCGTTTAGGAAACTGTATGAGATTTAAAACATATTTTAGAATATGAAGCATGCTACAAAAGCTCTCTATTGGAGAACTTCATGGAATTCCTCAAATTTACTGAGAAGCAGAGCTCTCAGTTCTCATTTCTCAGAATGAACATCAAGAAAATCTTCTATGTAAGAAAAGTTCATTTACCTTGCAATTGTATTCTTTTATGACCTTATCACTATCATCTGTTCAAAAGTGAATATTCATTACAAAATAATAGTCATATGGCTCCGATCGCACATCTCTTCTGCCCAGTTACTGAGTGTTTATGAGAAAGCTTGCTGGTGCCTCACAGCCTTCCTGGGAATGGCAACCTCCATGAACTTTTTGGTTATTGTTTTCTTAATCCTTCTAAAATACATATTCCGTAGAACTATTAGCAAAGAGTAGTTCATTCTCACATTTTAGCATCAAAGAATAAAGATTTTTCCTGGCTATATCTGTTCAGTTTCATTCTGAGCCGATAATCCTTGAGTAATTACCTTGCATATAAGAAAATACTTAAGTTTCTAGTCTATTTTTAAATCTGAGCTCTCCCTAAAAATATTACTCTTTAATGATTCTTCATCTTTGCTCATTAAAAAATGTGTCTTATCCTATGCATAGTACAATAAACAGAATATCACACGCTTTTAAATGTGAAAGTATATGTATTTATATAGAGGTACCAAAATTTTTTTTATTTTCTTTATAAGGTTCTCCTGATTATTTCTTGGTGATACTATATTAAAACATCAACCTTAATATTATCACTTAGCTTCTATTTCATTGCAGTTAAAATTTGCAATACTTTTCTTGCATGACTTATATACTAAGACTTTTATTAGATTTCTTTATCATTCCAAATTGTCTGTTAAATCTAACAGTAGTTTTAATTTACAAGCAGGAAAAGTTAAAAATCTTATAAAGAATCTCATTTAACATTTTATTGTAGTAAGTGTTCAGTCATTTAAATCAATCAGGTATTAACTAATTCATTGGCAGTTGTGAAATATAAGTGATAGGAGAAATAAAGCCTGAGTGTTTCAGCCCCTGAGGCAAAGGGATGCATGGCAGGTCTTTGAAATGACCATTTAGTCCATAAGGGAAGATGCCAGATGTTTCATTAGTCCAGCAGTTACTCCAAGTGACACAGAATGGTGATGGCCTTTATCAGATAAGGCTTCCTAACTGCTGCTCTGATGAACCATATCTAACAAGTACTTGTTCAGAGAATGTCCAAAAAGTTTTAGTTAGGAAATGTCCTCCGGTTTGAAGTCTCAATGATTACATAGTAAGTCCACTTCTTTTCTAGTTTACTGGCACAGGCTTCTTCCAGAGGAATGATGAAAATTCTCAGAGTTTTATAGAGAAACAATTAAGTAACTAGGAAGGATTCAGTCAATGTTTCTGCACATCACTTATTTCACAATAGGTCACTACTCAGAAAAGTGCGAGTTGGATAGGAATTGTTATTACTTACTCAATGTACCAGTGGTTACAGTAAAAGAGAATTGCAGTCACTTTTTTTTCTTTTACTATTGAGGAAAAAGATTTCAAAGCTGAATCACAGCAAGATAATGACTTCAATTTCTCCAGTTCTTCACAGTTAGTTTATCCAATTTGATATACTCTGCGCTAGGCAAGAGACTGATTTAACTTTTTTTTTCTTTTTTTTGGAGAAACATTTCTGGCAGCCAACTGGCATAGCACTAGTTGGCTCCAAGCCCCAGGGAGCTCATATTGAATATGCATGTTAAGAACCACCTAGCAACAATGAAAGGTAAGCTGAAGAAATTATGTAATGGAAATATTTTCAAGATTAAAAAACTCAAAATAGAAATAAACTAAAGTATCTTTAATTACACTTTCAAATCTTTAATTACAACTTTAAATTGCCACTTCAAAACACAGGATCTATAACATAGGATCTATTATTCTTTATTCAATAGCAACTTATGTGGTGAAAATATACATAAGAAAATCAGTGAGGCATGTACGGAAACCAGATTTCTATGGTCCCTGTAAGATATATTGAGGAAGCAGAAGTAGTGCCTCATAAGACTTATGCATAAACAGTAAGTAATAAAGAATGCTTGATCTTGACGCCCATGAAACAAATGTTGTGAATGACAGGTGGGTAGGTCAACTATACCTGTTCAACAGAGAATCTGATAAGGAAACTGTGACCTCTAAGTCCTAAATAGGGAGATTTAAGGATATTTGGCTGTCTCTCTAGCTGCATATGTAGCAGAGGATGGCCTAGTTGGCCATCAATGGGATGAGAGGCCCTTGGTCTTTTGAAGATTATATGCCCCAGTAAAGGGGAATGCCAGGGCCAGAAAGTGGGAGTGGGTGGGTTGGAAAGCAGGATCGGGGGAGGGTATAGGGGACTTTTGGGATATCATTTGAAATGTAAATGAAGAAAATGAAAATATCTAATAAAATAAAAGAATATTTGGCTGTAAAAAATGAAACAAAATAATCTTAATAGACTGTTTTTCCACATGTCTAGAGACTAATTTTATTAATGCTACTACAATGCAAAAATGTTGATTGCACTTAACAATGTATAGGTTCAATGTGCATATATATGTGTAGATTCAAAAATAAGACATTTTCCATGTACTGCACAAAGAATTAAAAAAATCACTGTTTGTATTCCACCTTCTGAATTAACATGTGATTTTTTTTAGATCTATGCTTTCTAGAGCATTTTAATTAATTTTGGTATTTGTATTAAGTAACATCACCATGGATTTTCTCAGTAGCCTATGCTAGACACATAGAGGCATCTTTGATTTTTTTCCCTTCTTCTCACTTTTTCAATCAACCATTAGTCAAATCAGTATAATCCACCTTGGCATATTTTTTAGTGCTTTGATCTTCTATCTCTGAGACAACTTTAATTGTAAAAGTTACTATAATTTGTCTGATGTAACTGTCATTTTAGAGACTTACACCTGAATAAGCTCACCCTTTCTAGCTCTTTCTCAACTCTAACTGGCTGATTCAACTCAGTTGTTTTGGCTCAAACTCTTCTCAGTGCTGACTGATTCAAACTGGCTTCTGTCTAAATTGAATTGCTTTGCTTGGCAAAAACTGCCTCTGGTACTTTGTTCTAATCCTCTGAAAACTAGTTCTCTGGCTTTAACTGCTTCTGAGTACTGGCACTGAACTGCTTGAATTCACAGAGGAATCCAACTCCATTGCAGTGCACTCCCTCCACCGACTCCCACCTCACAGACTCTCTCCCTGCACTGATCTTAAATAGTTTCTCTTTCCAGTGCTGTTCTCATGGGAATTGGGCATATAATTTCTCTGATGCATTCTGTCAAATATTTTTTCATTCATTCTGTCAAATTTTTTTTCATTCATCACTTTATCTTTTCCTCAATTAGATGTTATTGTTTGGGATTCCAGCCAAAGGATTAAAGGTATGTACTAAAAATACATCTGCATTTCAGTCAGATCACACAAACCAAAAAGGTCTTTGGATATGATCAGAACAGCCATGTTGCTAGATTAATATTCTTCTCCACTTAATAGTTGAGAGTCTTTCAAACCTTGGTTAGTATAATGGCATCATCTCTTTCCTGGTAATTCACTCTCTATTCTGGATACCTCTGGCACTTTCACTAAACTGATATCTACGATATACTTTAAATCGAATGTCCAAAGATGTTACTGTCTGGCAGAAAAAGAAAATATTTATTGGCTTTTAATCTTACCCAGAAAATGTTCAGAGTTTGGTAGTAGTCTTTTCACAACCTGTTTGAATTGCCCCCAATATTATAAAATTCAACTTTCTAAAGAGAAATTCTTAGCATGCCTATTTTTTTCTCTATCAAGAATTCTTCTCTCTACATTCCCTTACTGTGCTGTCCACTGATTTCATCCTTGCAACTGGGTTTTAATGTCAATAAATCTCTAAATTACTCGTGGAAAAAAAGAAAAAAATCATCTTAATTTCTCATTCTCTACTTCTATCCTCATTTTTTTCTCCTAGAACCTCTGCTTTTTTTGAGTTGTTTACATTTTTAATATTTAACTGTATGTGTCAACATTAAATCTTGCCGTCCAAGTTTCCTCTCAACAATGTGTTTTGACAACATTTCTTTTTTTTAATTAGATTTTTAAAATTTACATTTCAAATGTTATCCTTTTTTTCTGGTTTTTCCTCCAAAAACTCCCTATCCTCCCAGACTCCCCCAAATCTCTGCTTTATTAAAAGGCAGTCTTTACAAGTGTGGTCTTCAGTATGACAAATGGGTTCAGTGTCATCAACCTTGCTTTTCAAATCTGGTTTACTACCTGTGCGTGTAGCATACCACTGTGATCCAAGAAATGGAAAGACCAAGAGAAGAAGGTTAAGAGTTCAAGGCAAGCCTGAGGCTAGACTCACTTACCCAGCAAGACCTTGTTTCAAATCATCTAGAAGAAAAACAAACCAATTTCTCAAAACTAAAAATGGCCAATTATTCCCTTGACCATATTTTAAAGCCAATTCCTGAGTTTCTTAGAAATAACACAAAATGGAGCTTTACATGGACTCTCAGAAGCTTTTCCAAAGTATTTCCTGAGGTTTCGTAGCCTCAGAAGATGACTTAAATGTATCTTCATCATACAACACAATTGAAAATCCTGTATACTATATCCACTTCCTGAAACTTCATTTAATACATAAATAGAAAGTTCCCTGATATCTTGCAAGAGAAAATTACCTCTAGGTTTTGTGGTGCATGACCATAATGTCTTCACTCAGGCAGGTGGAGACAGAAAGGTCAGTTGTTCAGAAATTCAATGCCAGTATGAACCACACAAATCATATTGGGCTGCATAAGATCTTTGACCCCCAAAGCATTTGCATGTTAAACTACTAGATTAAAAATGTTCAATATTCTAACTTAGAAACAAAATATGCCATAGAATTTCCAAGCCTGGATTGTTTTCACATGAGTAAACTGGTTGTATGAGTCTTTAGAAAGAAAGCCACAGAGTGGTTTTCCAAACCATCACATAATATTAGAGCTCCTGTTTCAAAGAAACATACTGTTGAACCTGTCATGTTATACTATAAGACAGTCTTGCTGTGTACCCCAGAATCTTAGTATCAGTAATTAAAACTATCTATGAAAAATAACAAATTTGAGTCAGAAAAAGCAATCTGAAAAGGACATCACCAGACTGTGAACAAGGGAGCAAATGCTAACCCCATTCCTAATCTTGTAAATAAAGTTTTATTGGAACACACACTTATTCTCTTATCTTCCATCTGCATTTCCCAGTTGTTAAATAAGCAGAGTTTCTCAGAGACTATAAAGCTTGCAAACACTATATTAATTACTTTCTTTTTTTAAACAGAAAAAATAAAACATGTCATAATTTTATAAAGACAAAGAGCACTTAGAGTAGCCTAAGAGAAATTAAAATGTGATAAAATTAAAGACAAGGCCTTAAAAGGCTTTTGTTTTCCCCAAGCTCACTCACCAATTTTCCTCACCTAGCCTTATATTACAAGATAAGGGAACCAAAATAACTGGCTACAGCTTCTTTTGTGGAAATATTTACTATACAATAAATGTACAGAAAATCTTTAAGAAAATTGATAAAATATTTACACAAAGCAATCTGCTATTCTTATCTCATGTATAAGATGGTAGCTTTTATAACCATTTTTAATATTTCTTACATTTTTTTCTGTATGACATAAATATTTCAGAGTAAGATTCTTCTACTCTTAGACAGTTTAATATATTCTACACTATAAAGAAATAAGCAAAAAAATTAAAGTAGCCTTTCTAAATAAGAGTATCAATTATCATCCAATTTAATTCTACCTATATTCATCTTTTACATAACATTTGACAAGAAAATTTTGGTCCATTACAATAAAAATAATAGTGTGCTCAGACAGTTGTGATATTTTCTTACTCTGAATTTTTACTGTGGTGATATACTTTAAAATGATCAACCTAATGCAAAATAAAATAGTTCTTTTTGTAACACTTGAGGGTGGGTAATATGGTGCAGTACTAAAAAAACTTGACTTAGGAAAAAAAGAACTTGAAATAATTCTAGTTTATTAGTCTTGATTTCTTATTTATTCATTTATTTTTGCATCCACTTTTAGTCAGACATTGTGGTATGCTCATTTGCAGTCCCATTACTTGAAGGCTGAGGCATAAGGATCATAAATTGAAGTCAGTTGATGCAAGCCTGGGCTTTAAGGAGGCTCTATTGGCACGTGAACAAACCAGGGCTCTCTGGTCATTTCATACTAATATTCCCAATTCCTGGAGTCCTCCACGTCTACATAGTCACATGGTTCACAACCACCCTCAAACATTTTTTCAAATGTTACCTTACCTGAGGGATTCCTTAAGCAATTTATTGAAAATGCCATGTTCCTCTTTGTCTCCTATGGACACACATGTTTCTTGTTCTGTGTGATGTGCCTGTTCTTCACAGCACTGAACCTCATGCATTTTCAGATATTTGATTGCTTTTTCTTGACTTTTTCTAGAAACTCTGTAAAAGAGAGAGTTTTGTTCCCTGCAATCACTGCTAGGTAAGCAGTTCTAGAGTAATGTTTGACACTTGTTCACTCTACAAATCTCAGAGAAATGAGTAGAAAAATAGTTTCAGAGAAAATGTATAGAAACATTAAAATATTGGATGTATTCAAAATTACAAAGTGTGTCTACAGGGACTTTGTTATCATAGCATTTTAGGTGAGGATGGGAGGGCATCCTTTGCAGGGGTGGTCTCTAAATACTTGAGGAAACTAATCTCTCTGGTCCTTTTCTAGAGCAGGGTACTGTAATTTTCTACAGTAAAAGAAATTATTTCCTGATATCTTTCTTTTGAACATCCATATTAATAGGCACATTCACAAATAAGTTGAGGTCTTGGGGAACTGTAAGATAAACATTTAGGTCACAAAAAGCATTGACATTTTTTCTAAAGCAAAAGTGCCTTCATAAAGCAAAAGGCCTTTATGAAGTAAATAGATGCTTTTGTGTTCAGTTACAACTGAAATAGGGAAAATTGGGCTATTCTTAACGATGTATTGATTCCATGTTCATAAACACATTGTCAATACAGTGATTTCCACTCATCTTTATAAAATGATACAGGACTTAACTATGCTACTAAACTTCAGTGAAATGGCCTTTTTGTTATATTAACATGGTGACAGGTGCTTTTTTGTCTAATTTGAACTCAATGTTACATTTTCTTAGTGCTTTTTGGTTCATCTATGTCACACAAACTTATGAAAATTTCATTTGTCTTACATCTGATGAGAATTATATTATGTAAAATGTTTTGATGCAGTATAAACAGTAAAAGCTTTATATAAGGGACCACTACAGTATTTTTAAGATTTGTCTTTAAAAAGCTGTTATGTGCTACCCCCATGTTTCTAATACTTAACTTATTTATAATATAAATGAGATGAATAATTATCTTTAATTTATAATCTTAGTAACTTATGATTCTCAAATAACTATTTCACACTTTCTTTAAAAGAATAAGAAAAAGTTTTAAATAGAAAAATCTAGTTAAATATCAGAAAATATTTGTAAAATATATGATATAAAGAGTGGATACATATAGAGTTCTTAAACCCAACAAGAAAAAAAACAGTTAATTAAGATATACTTCATACATTCTTCATAGATAGTAATAGACAGAGAGCAAAAAATATATGCAAAGAGGCTCATACCACACATATCATTAGGAGACTCTGAATTATAGCATTGAGCCAAATACTATATGTAGGCTAGAGTGAGAAAATTCAACTGGACTACTTAATGACACAGATGCCTGCAAAGACAGAGTAGCAAGAACTTCACTTAGTTACTAATGGGGCTGTGAAGGAGTTATTCAGACCAGGGTATGGCACTACCCTGTTTCTTTGTATTGTATGACACCGTTGATTTTTAAGCTATACCTTAGACTAGGACTTCTGGCTTGTCTTAGTCCACCAGATGCTAATACAGGTACTGCCTACCTGGTTTCATGTTGTACTGGCTGGTTTTATGTGTCAACTTGACACAAGGTGGAATCGTCACAGAGAAAGGAACTTCCCTTGTGGAAATGCCTCCATGAGATCCAGCTGTAAGATATTTTCTCAATTAGGGATCAAGGGTGGGAGAGCCCATTGTGGGTGGTGCCATCCCTGGGCTGGTAGTCCTGGATTCTATAAGAAAGCAAGCTGAGCAAGCCAGGGGAAGCAAGCCAGTAAGTAACATCCCTCTATGATCTCTTCATCAGTTCCTGCTTCCTGACCTGCTTGAGTTCCAGTCCTGACTTCCTTTGGTGATGAACAGAAAAGTGGAAATGTAAGCTGAATAAACCCTTTCCTCCCCAACTTGCTTCTTGGTCATGATGTTTTGTGCAGGAATAGCAACACCAACTAAGACACATGTCTTTGATTGACCCATCATTTCCTGCTTCAAAGTCAGTTTTAAATCTTATTTTTTTGCTGTATTTTACAGCTTCACTTTCAAATCCAGATGCCCGAGCTCGAGGATGTGCTGAATCTGACCACTGGGCTAATTTATTATTAATGCAAACTCTCAGCTAAATCCTGGAACTTCTCACTCTTTGTATTCTGTACTTATACTATAAATGACGTATATGCATAAGCATATAGTTATATTTTCTGGGTGATATATGGTCTGAGAATTCATATTAGTAGAATAGATCAGGACAAAAGAACCTAAATTAATGTTAAACAAATATTCAGGTAGATGGCATTATGTAACAAATTTCTGTCAGTGGAGCCACTGAACCTTATAAATTTATTGTTATCCAATGAATTCTGAAAGATGAAAGCATTTAGCGCCCTGCTACTTTAGGTGGCAGTCTACCATGTGCAGATAGCTCCTCTGAAGACTCCCTTTCCTTAGTGGAGCTTCCTCTCTTCTGCCTGATTTGAAGAGCTAAACCCCAAATAATCTACCTGAGGAATGTCACATAGTCCTTGGTAAACTTACAAGTTCAACTTTCTCTTTCCAATAAGAATCTCAAAAAATACATGGGATTACTGGAAAGCCCAGTACTTTAAACTCTAGTCAATGATTTACATTCAATCTGAATACTCCTTTCCAGTCTCTAAGGTTCCTATATAGCCCTTGGTCACCCTGAATAAGGTATATGTGCACAACCCTACCACAAATAAAGTGTTTGAGCACAAGATAAGATCATCTAAGAAAACCACCTGCCTCCAACCCTCTCTGTACACACTCCCAGACTGACTGGGATCCGGAAAACCCTTTCAGGGTTCTGCTTTATCCTTCCAGTCCAGTGTGCAGCAGTGCCTGGACGATATGAGGGAGAGGAATTGGAGCACACATGCTAAAGCTGACACACCTACCACATAAATACGCTTCTCTATGTTTCTGATATGACATTTTCATGAGAGTGGCACAGACATGATGAAGAATTGTGAAGTATTTTTTTTGTTTCTTCCCATATGATCGACTCATTATCATCTTCCTTTGTATCTACTTAGCGGAGTTGAAAATTTATGTCAACATGAAGATGCATATAAATGTTCACAATAGAACTATTTGTAACTACCAACATTTGAATGCAAAACCAACATTCTACAGTGATTAAATGGATAAACTCTGATATATCCAAATAATGGAATATTACTTAGCAATAAAATAATTGAAATATGCTGTGATGATATTAAACACCTCGAAACTTTAAATTATATTGCTAAGTAAAACAAAAGGTCAATCATAAAATGCTACTTCTGTATCATTCCAAGTCTGTCACATTCTGAGATAGATTAAACTATGAAGGCAGTCCACAATCATGGATGTTGTTAGGAAGATGATGATGAAACACAGCAAAGGGAATGCTTATATGTGAAACTATCTGTGGGATACTTTGTGACAGAAACCTATTATTCATTTCATATACATGGAATGTAAAGTAGGAATGAATGACTTCTCAATAAAACACTCTCATTAGTCATGATGCAGCAATAGAGGATCCCAGGTGTGATGTGGGTACATACCCACTAGTGTAAGAGATGAACTGCCTGCATGTGTTTCAGTTGGTAATCTGGGAGGAAATGTGAACTCTGTGCTGTATATTCACTCTTTGCTTTTAGTGTAATATTATTCTAAAACTAATGGGTACTTGAAAAATAGTTCTAAGGTTAGTTAAGGTTGAAAGTATAATACCTCTAAGGAATTAGACACTTAACACTTTCCCCATGCTGCATCGTAGTTAACTAAATGAAGTGGGATAACGATTCCCCCAAGGCTGTGCTGCCAATTTCAGGTGTTCCATAGTTGAAAGAAATAAACTACATTATGACTTCAACAATATCCTACTCTTGCTTTATTTAAGTGCTTCAAAGGCTGAAATGACTGTGGTTATCTGTTTCAAGGGATTCATCCACCTGTTCCGGCCTCTGGTGGTTGCATACACATTAGGTGCACAGAAAAACAATCAGAAAAAAATAACCATACACATAAAACAAGCACATAAAATCTCCTTTGTATACATATTTAAAATTCTCAAACAATAAATAAAAGAAAAAGATTATGACTCAGACTTGAGATCTCTTTCTAGAATTGTCTATGTAAGGAGGAAGGTGTCTTTCAAGAGATATTGTCATGAATACTACCAAAATATACACCCTGGCAATGGGCAAAGAGATACCTTGCTGTTGTTGTTGGCATTCTTATTTCACTTATGAGAAGAACAAATAGCAGTCCTTTGTCTATCCTTGCATGATGCCTGGTTTGGTGGGCAAAGCTGTGTTATGGTTAGAACTCATAAAAGTCAAATCAAATCAAATCCAAACAGTGAAACATGGGATAAAGACAGAGACTGGTGGATCACCATGCTACCCACAGACTTGCCCTTCAGTGTACAGCACAGGTGGGCCATAGACATCTGCTTGCTGTACAGATGGAGGGTTCTGCCAACTGTGAGGCCAGCCTATAGCTGTAGTGGAAATCACCACAGTGTCGTTGAATATGTGGTGGTCAGATGGAAGAGAGAAAGAAGTGGAGCAGCTTGAACATTATGATGAGAGATGGAACAGGAAACTCCAGGATAGAGAAGGGGAGCCTGTTGTGAATGGCCAAACCTGCTAATTGGGGACATGGTGAGGTCCCAGCTCAAGTTGTTGTTGAAGACCATGTCCATTCCTATCCATCTTCAGGGATCAGTATCAATGTCTATGGCTCATATTACCACTAGAGAACACGGGGATGCCCTTGGTTAGGCAGACTTGAATGTCCAAGGGCTGTGCATAAATGGCCTCCCCTCTCACTAGATGTGGCAATCTGAGAGCTGGCCCCTTCTCTCACTAGCAGTAGCACGTGGGTAGGCAGGCCCTGCACCTTCTCCAGGAAGGACAGTGGAGCTGACTGATGGCAGGTATGTGGGTGAACCGGCTTCAAGGGTGTGAGTGTGGGAGAGCTGACCCTGCCATGGGGAGACACAGGCGCAGAGGTGATGCCCTCTAACTCTCCAGTTGGGAAAGCTCCCAACAGGGTCATGAACTTAGGAGAGTTAATCCTGATCTGCATAAACTGCAACACTTGGGAGGGCAGTCCTTGCTCCTTGCTTGGACATCGAAGCAGAGACTACCCTGATGGCAGGGGCACAGGTGAACTAGTCCCCAGCCCAAGAGTGAGAGCTAGTTCTGGCACTCATTTGGCATGGGTATGCGGGTGATGTCCTCCTCCTGTGTCCCTCACTACCTGCAGCAGTCAGCAAGCTGGCCTTGGGGTCATGAGATTGTGGTCATCGATCCTGCCTTTAGACAGCTGTAGTACTATTCTATGGAGAACAGGCCCTGCATCTTGTCTAGACAGCATTGTAAAGCTGGCCCTGGTCGCAGAGGTGGTGGTGGTGGTGGTGTGTGTGTGTGGTGCATACGCATGCATGCTAGCCCTGCCACTCATCTAGTGTGAGGTGGCCTAGGCAGAGGGGAGATGCCCTTTGCCCCCTCACCCCTAGCCACCTGAGATAGCCAGAAGAACTGAACCCAGTGACCTGAGAGCAGATGAGGTGGGCCTGCCTCGCATCAGCTGCAGTTCTCCAAAGAGTGGTGTCTACACCTTGCCTGGGCACCACCGTATTGCTGGACCTGGTTGAAGAGATTCAAGTGAGCCAGCCGGAGGAGTGAGAGTGCAGGAGAGCTGGTCCTGCCACTTGCCTGGCATCAGATTGGGTGGGCACGGGGATGATATCCTCCCCTTCCTGCCCATTAGGAGTAGTAGTCTGTAGAGCTGGTCCTGGGGTCATGGGAGCTAAAGAGCTAGCACTACCCCCTCATTGCCCTTAGCACTAAGGAGAGCAGGCCCTGTACCTCACCTGGGTAACTCAGTGGTCCTGATGGCACGTGGGATTTGTTTTTTTAAGAAGGTTCTGTGAGATTGATGACCCACATATCATCTGTAACATCCAGCAACAAACTGATGTTACTAGAGATGAGCTATGAAAACAACGAAAGTTTGGAGAAAATAATATACCTACATATGGTAATGAAGTTAATTTCTAAAACTGAATGAACTCAATAATCATGACAAAATTATTTAAGAGAATTAAGGCTAGTGTAAATAGTTAAGAAATAAGATTATACTCAGTCTTAAGGTTAATTCATACCTGAATTCATGTAACTTAACGATATTTAGAGATGAAAGTTATTTGATAAAGCATATTTGAACGATATTCAATAAAGCTTGGGATAAGAATACTGCTGCTTTAACACAGACAGATCACTGAGTGCTATGACGTTTGTCACAGTCCCTACTTTGAGGCCACCTCTTCAGCAGCAATTCTGTTGTTCTTATAAAACTAAGCTCACTTTTTTGAGCAACAATAATGGCAATAAAATTCATAGCATCAGCCATGAGTGGTTGCCCATTCCACTTAGCGAGTCTGTGGGGAGGTGGTCTCCAGAGGAGCCTGACCCTCGTCTTGTTCTGCTTTTCTTTTTTTTTTTGTTTGTTTGTTTTGTTTTTGTTTTTGTTTTCTTTTTTCCAATTTATTTATTTATTTATTTATTAAGATTTATTTTATTTATTATATATAAGTACACTGTAGCTGTTTTCAGAAATTCCAGAAGAGGGCGCCAGATCTCGTTACAGATGGTTGTGAGCCACCATGTGGTTGCTGGGATTTGAACTTATCACCTTCGGAAGAGCAGTCGGNAGCAGAATAGTACTCCATTGTGTAGATGTACCACATTTTCTGTATCCATTCCTCTGTTGAGGGACATCTGGGTTCTTTCCAGCTTCTGGCTATTATAAATAAGGCTGCTATGAACATAGTGGAACATGTGTCCTTTTTACCAGTTGGAACATCTTCTGGGTATATGCCCAGGAGAGGTATTGCTGGATCCTCTGGTATACTATGTCCAATTTTCTGAGATAACGCCAGACTGACTTCCAGAGTGGTTGTACCAGCTTGCAATCCCACCAGCAATGGAGGAGTGTTCCTCTTTCTCCACATCCTCACCAGCATCTGCTGTCCCCTGAATTTTTGATCTTAGCCATTCTGACTGGTGTGAGGTGGAATCTCAGGGTTGTTTTGATTTGCATTTCCCTGATGATTAAGGATGTTGAACATTTTTTCAGGTGTTTCTCAACCATTTGGAATTCCTCAGTTGAGAATTCTTTGTTTAGCTCTGTACCCCATTTTTTAATGGGGTTATTCGTTTTTCTGGAGTCAAGCTTCTTTAGCTCTTTGTAGATGTTGGATATTAATCACCTATCAGATTTAGGATTGGTAAAAATCCTTTCCCAATCTGTTGGTGGAATTTTTGTTGTTCTGCTTTTCTGGTTCAACTGTGAAGGGAGATCTATACAGTTTCTAATTTTGCTTTCCTCTTCCTAAACTACCATGAACTTCAAGTTTCATTGTGTACTAAGACAATAAATAGAATAATAACATGATAATTAGGATATGTGAATAATAGGCCGAAAGAAAAATCCTAAAGCATAAAGCAAAAAAGAAATACCAGTTATAACTGTCATTTTTTTACCAAATATATTAAAAATAAATTCATCTTTGTATCATTTTATATAGTACTGTACTGCACGTGTTTCTGAATTTAAAGTTATTATAGCAGATACCTGCTTTTTTTATTGAATATTGTGAGCTTTGAAGCTGAGCATTCAGTGCAGAAGTATAGTCCAAAGATTACCAGCACCACCATATATACTTACTTGGGCTTATTTTGTGTGTGTACAAGTGGGTGTGGAAGGGTATATGTGAATGTGGGAGGGAATGGATATATATGTTTTTTATGTGTCTACATGTTTATGTGTGCATATGGGGGTTAGGTGTGCATGTATGGTGGTTTGCCTTTGGCAGTATGTGTGCATGTGCAAGGGTGTTCATGCATGTATGTGGGCAATGTGCATGTGAAGGTATGGTGGGTATGAGTGCAATTGGGGGTATTGTGCATATATGTATGTGTGAAGATATGGGATGCATGTATGTGGGGGGGCTGTGAAGGTATCTGTGCAAGTATATGTGTGTGTGTGTGTTTAAGAACTATGTGGAGCATGTGTGTGTGCACCTGATTGTGGCAGCTAGAGGACTATTCCTCAGGTGGTGTTCCTTGGGAAACATCCATTTTATTTGCCAGAATAGCTTCTCTCACTGGCCTGGAGGTCAGTAAGTAAACTCTGCTGACTGGCCAGTGAGCCTCCTGCTCCCTTTCCCCATGTTTTTTTTTTTTTTTTTTTTTCCTTAAAAAAAAAAAAAAAACCTGGATCTGTTGACCAAATACAACATGTCATACTCAGAAACAAACACTTTAATTTAAAAAATACATTTAATTTTGTTGAGAATTGCATGAAATATATTTTCACCATACTCTTCTTTCTTCCCCACTCCCCCCAAATATATCATCTCCCACCTATCTACCCTTCCAACTTCATGTTCTTTCTCTCCTAAAAAAAACACAAAACCCAAGAAACACAAAACAAACAACAACAAAACACACACACACACATACACACACACACATACACACATGCACACACAGCTATTCATTTGTGATGATCAGCTCTTCCTGATAGGGCCCATCCTTGGATGTGGTTGATAAGCAGAGTCCCTCCATGGAAGAACACTGACTTTTCCTGCCCCAGTATCTATCACTTGCAAATAGCTTCTTGCATAGGGGAGAAACTTAGTATATATGGTCCCTTCTCAATGTGGAAGTTTTCCTGGCTTGAACTTAGACCTAAGTCTTTTGCATGCTGTTATAGTCTCTATGAGTATCTCTATTAGTCCTATAGTGTCTGGAAAATGCTGTCTCCTGAAGTTGGTCACCATCTCTGTCTCTTACAATCTTATTATCTCCACATTCTCTTAGCTTTCTGAGCCTTGACAGAAGTAGTGTGGTAAAGACATTGCATTTAGGACAAGCACTTTACCTCACTCAGTAAGTCTTTAATGACTGAGATATGTCTTCAATCCCTTTGTCTCTGGACAGTTTATGATAATGTACAAGCATGTTTCAACTTTGTTATATTCCAGAAACTTGAGAAACATCTCCATTGCATATTTTAAAAGGTGTTAGGAGAAGATGAAATTCTCAATAGTACTTTGGATTATTTATGGTCATAAAACTTACTTTATAAACAAGATGGTAATTAAAAAAATACAAAAAACAAACCCACAAAAGAATCAATGTGAAAATTTAAAGAGGATCATACCATGTTTATTTTGCTTGATTCTTATAAGCCTTGGGATTCTTTTTTTTTTTTTTTAAAGAATTACAATTATTACTGAACTATACTCAAAATCATAATCAACATTGCTAAATGTTGATACAGAGCTAAACAAAGAATTCTCAAGTGCGGAATACCGAAGGGCTGAGAAGCACCTGAAAAAATGTTCAACATCCTTAATCATCAGGGAAATGCAAATCAAAACAACTTTGAGATTCCACCTCACTCCAGTCAGAATGGCTAAGATCAAAAATTCAGGTGACAGCAGATGCTAGCAAGGATGTGGAGAAAGAGGATACAGAAAATATGGTACATTTACAAAATGGAGTACTACTCTGCTATTTAAAACAATGAATTTATGAGATTTTTGGGCAAATGGATGTATCTGGAGGACATCATCCATAATGAGGTAACCCAATCACAAAAGAAGTCACTATATATGCACTCACTGATAAGTGGATATTAGCACAGAATACTAGAATACCCAAGATAATTTGCAAAACACAAGAAAATTAAGAAGAAGGAAGACCCTCATGTGGATACTTCATTCCTCCTTAGAATAGGGCAAAAAAAAAAAAAAAAAAAAAAAAAAAACACCCATGAAAGGAGTTATAGAGACAAAGTTTCGAGCTAAGACAAAAGGATGGACTATCCAGAGACTACTCTACCCGGGGATCCATCCCATAAGCAATCACCAAACAGAGACACTATTGCATATGACAGCAAGACTTTGCTGAAGGGACCCTGATATAACTGTCTCCTATGAGGCTATGCCAGTGCCTGGCCAATACAGAAGTGGATGCTCAAAGTCATTTATATGATGGAACACAGGGCCCCCAAAGGAGAAGCTAGAGAAAGTAACCCAGGAGCTGAAGGGGCCTGCAACCGTATAAGAGGAACAACAACATGAACTAACCAGAACCCCCAGAGCTCGTGTCTTTAGCTGCATATGTAGCAGAAAATGGCCTAGTTGGCCATCATCGAGAAAAGAGGCCCCTTGGTATTGCAAACATTATATGTCCCAATACAGGGGAATGCCTGAGCCAACAAGTGGGAGTGGGTGGGCAGGGGAGAAGGGTGGGGGGGGCGGGGAGGATATAGGGAAATTTTGGGATAGCATTTGAAATGTAAAATAAGAAAATATCTAATAAAATAAAAAAGAAATGTAAATAAATAAAATATCCAATAAAAAAGAATTACAATTATTACTGAACTATACTCAAAATCATAATCAACATTGCTTTTCTGACAGATAATACTGAAAATAAAAAATAATAGGTATATTGTTATGTAGTAAACTTTAAACTTCTACATATACAAATACATTTAAATGAATTTATGGTATAAGTTCATTATTATTATCATTCATTAAAATGCTTCTTTGTATTATGTATGTGTATGTGCATATGTGCGTATGTGCGTGTGCGTGTGCGTGTGAGTGTGAGTGTGTGTGAGGGAGAGGGAGAGAGGGAGGGAGGGAGAGGGAGGGAGGGAGGGAGGGAGGGAGGGAGGGAGAAGAAGGGAGGGAGGGAGAGAGGGAGAGAGAGGGAGATTTGTGCCACAGATTGCCTGTGGAGGTCAAAGGACAAACTGTGCTTTTTGTCCTTTCCTTCTGCTCTATTTGAGAGATAATTTCTCTTACATTCATTGTCTGGTAAACCTCCCTTACCATCTCCTGTTGAGCATGCATTTCTGCCCCTACTTTTCCATTAGGGGGTGCAGTGG
>LR751265.1:48506-119864 GCA_902729485.2 Mus minutoides
CCTTGGGTACTTTCTCTAGCTCCTTCTTCCTTGGGAACCCTGTGTTCCATCTAAAAGCTGACCGTGAGCTTCCACCTCCATGTTTGCCAGGGATTGGTATATTTTCCCCCGAGACCGCTATATCCGGGCCCTTTCAGCACCATCTTGCTGGCATATGATATAGTGTCTATGTTTGGTGACTGATTGTGGGATGGATCCCGGGCAGCCACAGTCGTTGGGTCCATCCTTTGGATTGAGGTGCACAAATGCTCCCTTTAACTCTTTCAAGATTCTCTATATAGCCCTGGCTATCCTGGAACTCACTTTGTAAACCAGGCTGGCCTCGAACTCAGAAATTCGCCTGCCTCTGCCTCCTAAGTGCTGGGATTAAAGGTGTATGCCACCCAAACTCATATCACTAGGATTGCATAGGGAAGACCTTTCCCATTGATCTACCCCCAGGATTATGATATAGATAGTGTCTTTATGGTGTTTGTTTGTTTGTTTGTTTTTGTTTTTGTTTTTTCGAGACAGGGTTTTTCTGTATAGCCTTGGCTGTCCTGGAACTCACTCTGTAGACCAAGATGGCCTTGAACTCAGAGATCCGCCTGCCTCTGCCTCCCAAGTGCTGGGATCAAAGGTGTGTGCCACCTCGCCTGGCTGTTTTTTTTTTTTTTTTCTTTTTTCAATATATTTTTTATTAGATATTTTCTTTATTTACATTTCAAATGCTATCCCGAAAGTTCCCTATAACCTCCCCACACCCTGCTCCCCTACCCATCCACTCCCACTTCTTGGCCCTGGCATTCCCCTGTACTGGGGCATATAAAGTTTGCAAGACCAAGGGGCCTCTCTTCCCAATGATGGCCGACTAGGCCATCTACTGCTATTTATGTTGCTTTCTTGCTTTCTGTTCACTTCTGAGCAGAGAAATTTCTGAAATATTACACATTAAGGTTTTTGTTTTGTTTCGCTTTTAAGTTAAAGGGAAATTCTGGTTCTTACGACATTGGCACACATCAAAACGGGTTTATACTACACTTTCCTATGACACAATCAAACCTGTAACACTTAGAAGTTAAATGGTTGCCATGCACTGTTTAGTCTTCTTTTAATATTTATTTATAGTGTGTATGTGGTGGGGGGAGGACAGGGTAAGTACCTCAGTATGATGTGTGGTTAGAGGACAATGGGAGAGATCTGGCTTGAGACTTTCAAGTGGGTACCAGGTTGCAATGCAGATTATTAGACCTGACTGAATGCATCTTTGCCTGCTGAGCCATCAAGTTTGCCTACTCACTGTATCTCCAAATTCAGAAATATGATTGCTTGGCTGTGCTGATGTGACTCAGGAAGTTACTGACTTGTGCTACTATTATTAGTTGTGGCTCAAGGACTCTCAAGTATATCAGAGAAATACTGGTTGTACAAAATGGCTCATAGCTAGGGCCCTTCACAGTATTCCTGGGTTTCTTATTCTTTAGAACTCTCGGCTAGGTAGTCTGGACATCCTGTGATGTAGTGGCTCAGGCTCTCTGGCATGAATGATTAAGAGCAACGAGGATGGCTTTCCACTCATCAGGACTTCTGATTTATTGTATTCATTTTACAGAACAGCCCTTGGACAGCAAATAACATGCTGGGTGTGAGTTCTAGGGGCAGGACGGATCATTTGAGTTCATCTTGGTGGTCAGCTAGCACACAGTTAAATAGATACTGCTTGAAAAAAGTCTCTAATTTGTGAATCCAGACAACCTGGGTTCATAGCAACATATGAGTCTCCATGACTCTCACTTCTAATAATGAATTAAAACTTGTAAATATAAAGGCAAATATAATCTGTAACTTTAATGCATTAAATTCATGTAGAGTATTGGCAGTGACAGAATTCTCAAGAGAAAATACATTTTCATTATGAACTAAGATGAGAATAGCAATTTAATTTACATTCCAAGCAGTTTTGAGATAAAAGGCCATTTAGGTCATTGTTAGCCTATACTGTGAGGATGCTTATGGGTGACAGTTTTCAATTAAAGCCTTTTAATGATTCTTCCTTGCAAACTTGAAACTTTTAAATTGTACCTGAAAAATGTACTAAATCAGAGAAAGAAAAAAAGATAATTATCTTCCACTTGGATTACGCTGTATTTTTTCTCTCTCTCTTCCTCACTTCTATCTCTCTCTCCCTCTCTTCTATCTCTCTTTCTTTTTGTATGTAGGTGTCAGTGTTCTTGTAAGTGTACTTGAATGTGGAAGCCAGAATCAATGGATTTCTTCAATAACTTTTTGCCCTATTTCTTTTGAGGCAAAATGTTCATCTTCAGCTTTCTGATTCAGCTAGACTTCCTAGCCAATTGATTTCCAGGAATTCTCCAGACTCTACACTCCAGCACTGGGGTAACAGATGCGTGCTGCTCCACCTGATTTATATAGCTACTCAGGTCCTCACATTTACATACTCATGGAGACATATTCTCAGCCTGACTCCATAGTATCTTTACATACTCAAAATAAACTGACTTTGCTAAAATAAAAATAATCAATATTAATAAGTGTTGTGGATATTCCTGGTGCTGTTTGTATTTTGATGCTAATTCTGCTTTCCCAGGAAGGGCTGTGGATGAGGGATGAATCATGTATGCAGGTGATTTCATGTGAACCTTCTCCCCACCTTAACTTGTAAAGTAAAGGCTAGAGCTGGTGATTGGGCAGGGAAGGTGGAGCTGTAAAGTTTTGGGGAGAAGGAAGAGAGGGGAGAGAGAAGGAGAAGGAAGGAAGATGGAGGAAGAGGACCATCCAGATTCCCCTTGGCTTTAAATAGCCACAGGTATCTATGAATATCATAAAAGGATAGAGTAATTAAGATAACTTGTCTAATATAGGTAGGCAGCATGCTTCGTATTAATTGGATCTGAAATTATTGTGTGAGCATCTTGTGAATTGAGAATTTATTGATATATAAATCTGACTGATTAATTATAAGCTTCTAATAAATTTTGATTTACTAGGTTAAGGGGATTCATGAAGTAGAAGTGACTCTGACGCAGGTGAAACAGAGAAGGGAAGTCTGCCAACTGGGCTAGCTTAGAGGCTGCAAGACCTTAGCCGTGAGTAGCTGTGTATAGCACGTGATGAAGATATATTTTAAAATATTTCCTGCAACAAATATGCATCACATATCAAAAGCTATATTGAAATATTAAAATGTCATACTAGGAAAAACTAATAGTGTAAAGTTCACTTGAATGTTTGGGATATTATATATTTCTGGTGTTTTAGGATCAGTAACATTCATCTAAACTATTTTGATGGCAATTAGTTTCAAAGTCTGACTTAATGGTAAAAACTGTTATATTTCTATCCCTAAGTATTTATTTCATATTTGGTAATTTGTGGTTGGTTGTCATTACTAGACTTTATAACCAAATTTCTTTGTGATTTCTTTCTGGCTTAATATCCAGATATATTTGAAATAAGTGCCTTGGATGAATTTTCCAGCAATGAAGGCTTCAGGTACTTTGACCTCATATTTTCTGTTCTTGCATTTATAATGAGTTGAAGAAATAGGAGTTTATAGAAATGAAATGGAAATATCTATCTTTTAGGAGCAGGAGAAGCTTAAAATGTCAATATTGTGTTTTGTTTCCAAATCTATTTTCGAATTTTTGATTAAAGTTGTACCACTTTACCAAGTCAAGAAAGAAAATATTAGTTTTTAAGTTTTTTCTTTTAACAAAAGAGGTCTGTTTTCATGTATTTTCTACATTATCACAATGATTTCTTATGTCTGCATGCATGCCTGAATGCCATGTCAGAAGAAATGTCATTAAATATTACACTTCAATGCTCAATGTCTAAAAGATACCATGAAGTATATCAACCTACCTTCCTTATAATCCATGTGTACTGGCTAGTTTTGTGTGTCAACTTGAAACAGGCTGGAGTTATCACAAAGAAAGGAGCTTCAGTTGGGAAATGCCTCCATGAGATCCAGCTGTAAGGCGTTTTCTCGATTAGTGATCAAGTGGGGAGGTCCCCTTGTACCATCTCTGGACTGGTAGTATTGGTTCTATAAGAGAGTAGGCTGAGCAAGCCAGGAGAAGCAAGCCAGTAAAGAACATCCCTCCATGGCCTCTGCATCAGCTCCTGCTTCCTGATCTGCTTGAGTTCCAGTCCTGATATCCTTTGGTGATCAACAGCAATGTAGAATGTGTAAGCTGAATAAACCCTTTCCTCCCCAACTGCTTCTTGGTCATGATGTTTGTGCAGGAATAGAAACCCTGACTAAGACACCATGTAAGCACATTTTGGGGTTTCTTCTCTAAAAGTGAGTGGCTAACTCTCAGCTTTACATTACTGCCTTGCAGTATACTTGACTCATTGGGAAGTAGAATTGGCTCTTTTTTTTTTTTTTTGGAAGTAGTCATTGACTACTATTAATATTTAGAAGTGAAAAATAAAGAATGTCTGATGATATATTCCTATAATCCTTTCTCCTTAGAATTGCCAGCAAGAGCTTACTCACAGGAGCCTGATATAGCTGTCTCCTGAGAGGCTCTGCCAGTGCCTGATATATACAGAAGTGGATGCTCAAAGCCATGCATTGGACGGAGAACAGGGTCCCCAATGAAGGAGCTAGAGAAAGTACCCAATTTGCTGAAGGGGTTTACAGCCCCATAGGAGGAACAACAATATGAACTAACCAGTACCCCCCAGAGCTCCCTGGGACTAAACTATCAACCAAAGAAAACACATGGTGGGACTCACGAATCTAGCTGCATATATAGCAGAGGATGGCCTAGTCAGTCATCAGTGAGAGGAAAGGCCCTTGGTCCTGTGAAGGTTCTACGCCCCAGTGTAGAGGAATGCCAGGGCCAGGAAGCAAGAGTGGGTGGGTTGGTGAGCAGGAGGATAGAGGAGGGGACAGAGGGTTTTCAATAGGGAAACCATGAAAGGGGATAATATTTGAGATGTAAATAAAGAAAATATATAAGAAAAAAAGAAAAAAAAGAATTGCAAGTCCAATGTCTTTCTCTGCTCCAAGTTGTGTTCAAGGTTAGCCTCGGCAATGTAAGGAGAACCTGTATTAGAATATAAAGATTATAGGGTATATAGCAGAATGCTTGTCTAATATGTTTAATGCCCTAGGTTTAACCTCTAGTACTTCAAGAAAACTAAATCACTGTATGACATTTTTTTTTCGAGACAAGGTTTCTCTCTATTGCTCTGCCTGTGCTGTGTCTCACTTTGTAGACCAGGCTGGCCTTGAACTCAGAAATCTGCCTGCCTCTGCCTTCCAAGTGCTGGGATTAAAGGCGTGCACCACCACGCCCGGCTGTATGACTTTTTTTTTTTTTTTAACATGCAGTGGCATTTGCATTTTCCAAACCTTGAAATATGATGAACAAATTTGTATATAGGAATAAATATGAATAAACAAAGGTGAGCATACTTTACTTCTAAGTCTGTTTTACTATTGAATTTCAGAGTATAGCATTCAATTGAGGACAATTTCTCTTTTTTCTTTGGAATATATTCATGGTTAATAAATCATAACCTTCATGAAAAAGTGGGGGTAATTTGGTGTTGTGACACATAGATTAGAACCAGTAATCCACACAAATAGTACTTTCATATACACAAACAGCATTGAGAACAACTATATGACCCTTTCTCTTTCATCCAAGGCCTGGCACATATTGAGTAAACTGTCAGTGATTTATTTGAGAAGAGCCAGAAGAGAACATATAAAGAATAGTCTTTTTCCTCAAGGCTGTTCCTGGGACTGAGATAGCCCTGATGCTTTGTCCAGTTACCAGCTTATAATCAGTCCCTAGAGTTTATGCTTGGCCCTGGGGACTCACCGTCTAAGGGGCTAGAAAAAATAGAAGAGCTGGAGAATTGTAGTGATCCAATATTCTAAAAATATCTCTTATCTTCTAAGAGACTGGAACTTTGGCTGGACCTCAAAGCCAGAGTTATTAATACATCCTGAGGTCATTTAAGACTTAAGAATGCTCATCTACTATGTACTCAAACCACCTTTAAGAGAACAGCATAACAATCCATTTTGTTTTTCTTGGATTTTCCTTTCAATCAGCCTTTATAATCTTGGCTAATGTGCAGCTTCAATCTTTTTTTTTTTTTTTTTTGATTTTTTTTTCCTCTTTATTAGATATTTTCTTCATTTACATTTCACATGTTATCCAGAAATTTTCCCTTACCCTCCCGCATCCCCGCCCTGCTCCCCTACCCACCCCCTCCCACGTAATGGCCCTGGCATTCCCCTGTTCTGGGGCATATAGAGTCTGTATGACCAAGGGGCCTCTCCTCCCAATGATGACCAACTAGACCATTTTCTTCCATATATGCAGCTAGANACATAGATAGGCATAGATAATATAGGCATAGGAAAAATCATTTTTACAATTCAGTCTTTAGGCAATCCACAATTCACACTCAGGACAGATACAGGATGGAAGGCATTGGGAGCATGGCACAGAGGACTCACATATGAACTTTGTCTCGGTTAAATTATTAAAAGAGGAAGTACCTTTATTTCTTCAATGCAACATCTATGCATTATTGGTAACTCAGACTTAATCTTGAATGTGCCCTGACCTGCAGGACTTAAACAACAGAGTTATCTAGAGAAGGGAACAACAATTACAAAGTTGGGATCAGGATAGCGGAAGAAAGGAGACAAGACAAAACTCCTTTTCAAGTCTCATTTACTCTTGGGAAATGGAGGGTTTATAAAGCTGAAAACCACAGGTGGTATTTGTTCAGGTACACAGGCCAAACCGGTGCTAGGTAACACATTAATGTCAAAGGAATGTCGTCATTGTAAAAAGTCCAGAAAGCCCCCTATTGTAAAATGTCCTGAGTCAATTGTGGGAATGGAAGCAAGATAGTGGAAGAAACAAGAGAGTGTTAATTTATAGATGATGGCCCAGGGACAAGATAGAGAAACCAGGGGATTTTGGGTCCCAACATGAAGGAGTTATAATCTGCACAGAGAACAAGAAGAAAACTGTGGAATGATGACTTATGACTTATATAAATGACATAGGTGTTTGTACTCATTAACTCATAGCTTCTGTGGTTACCTGCATAAGATCTAGTCAATTGATGTTTCATTAGTGATAGAGAAGTGTCACATGTAGTTTCTCTCTTGGTAGAAGTGCTATTGGTAGTTTGTTGCCAAGGCCAAGCCTAAGCTTGGAGAGGGGTTCCTGAGGAAGGGGTGTTTGTGTGCAGCAAAGGAAGAGACTCGAAGTCAATCAATGGGTACAAGCTGCCAGCTTTGTGTTCTGCATCACTGGCTCTCTAGGCAGCTGTTTAGATAGCTCAGCTCTTGCAGACCAAAGCCCAGTCTTTTATTTACCTATCAATTCAGTCATTACCCCATGTTCCCTTTTGATTATTCCATGAATCAGCATTTTAAAACCTTATCCCCTTGATTCTTAGAAAAGACAGAAAGCACATTTTTTAAACATAGCAAATAAACTCAGGGATCCACCTGCCCTTTTAAGAACAAACAATAAATTGAGTAAGGTGGGATCCTGTCCTGAGATTACCATTTCCTCTACTCCTGAATCTAAACTCACTATGTCCCAGGCTTATATTGAACAGTCCTTAAACGGACGGAAACATTTGTGTCTATTATTCGTCGACCCACCCTAGACCGAGACTCTAGTGGTAATAATTTTCATGTTTCTTACCACCCACTACTATAACGATCGTCGTCGGAGTCCGTCAGGTTTACGTGTCGGACATAAGTTTAGTGGTCGTTATTCCTCACTCCTATGACTTATCTTACTAGTATACAGGGGGATAGAAATCCCTCACTTAAACAGAGGGATAATAATAACTACCATGCTGTGCCAAGGCAATAAAAGGAAGGCTTCAGTGCTCATGTAGTATGCCTCTGCCAAGTTATGTGCTTAAGTTTATATTTCTCAGTTTGATTACAAAATAGCAATGACTCTTTTGATAATGCAGCAGGTGACAAGTGACATCTAAATGAGGTTTCTTGTATTCTTGTATTCTTCCATATATGGAATATCTGAGTGTTAATACTTTAGAATCAAGATAAACTCATTTAATATACAATCAAACACATTGGAGACTAAATTCATTAACTCTGGGAATGTAAAGAAGAACAATTGTTTATTTCAGCATTATTCCATCTTTTTACACGTGAAAATGTGGTTAAAATCAGCAGTTTGGTAAAGTATTTATGAGAAACCAACCTCATTAAAACTGAACAGGTCTAGTTAAATTGGAGGATAGGTAGACATCAACATTAGGTTTGGCTGTGCACCCATTATTTGTCTTGTTTATGTTGTTAGCTACCAGAAGTGCCTGGTCATGGGCATGAAGCGGGAAGCTGTGCAAGAAGAAAGGCAGAGGAGCCAAGAGCGAGCAGAGAGTGAGGCAGAATGTGCCAGTAGTAGCCACGAAGACATGCCCGTGGAGAGGATTCTAGAAGCTGAACTTGCTGTGGAACCAAAGACAGAATCCTACTGTGGCATGAACGTGGAGAACTCGACAAATGACCCTGTTACCAACATATGCCATGCCGCGGATAGGCAACTTTTCACCCTCGTTGAGTGGGCCAAATGCATCTCCCACTTCTCAGACCTCACCTTGGAGGACCAGGTCATTCTGCTCCGGGCAGGGTGGAATGAACTGCTGATCTCCTCCTTCTCCACCGCTCAGTTTCTGTCCAGGATGGCATCCTGCTGGCCACAGGCCTCCACGTACACAGGAGCAGCGCTCACAGCGCAGGAGGCAGCTCCATCTTCTACAGAGTCCTCTCACAGAGTTGGTGTCTAAGATGAAAGAAATGCAGATGGATAAGTCAGAGCTGGGCTGCGGGAGCTATCGTGCTGTTTAACCCAGATGCCAAGGGTTTATCCAACCCCTCTGAGGTGGAGACTCTTCGAGAGAAGGTTTATGCCACCCTGGAGGCCTACACCAAGCAGAAGTATCCGGAACAGCCAGAGGGTTTGCCAAGCTTCTGTTGCATCTCCCTGCTCTGTGCTCCATCGGCTTGAAATGCCTGGAACACCTCTTCTTTTTCAAGCTCATTGGAGACACCCCCATCGACAGCTTCCTCATGGAGATGTTGGAGACCCCACTGCAGATCACCTGAACCTCCTCAGCTGCAGCTTCCCCACCCAGGGTGACCCTGGGTGTGTGTGTGTGTGTGTGTGTGTGTGTGTGTGGCCCTACCCTGCATACTCTCCCCCATCTCCCACTCTGGCCTCCCTTTCTGTCCCCAAAATGTGATGCTTGTAATAAAGACAGCCTTTCTACACACACACACACACACACACACACACACACACAATTTTGCTTGCACCATTTTTCTGTTAACATATTCTGTGTCTGTGTGATATCAATATATAAAATGAAATTTTCAGGGTTAGAGATTTAAAATTTCACAAATTATATGCTTTACAAAACAAACAAACAAACAAACAAACAAACAAAACCCTCCACATGGCCCTTACAGAGAGAGTGAACCTTTCTTTGGAACAACAGTAAAATTATTCAAATGTTTGTTTGGTATACAGTATGAACTGGGAGATTGTGAATGGCCAGGCTTTTGTAAGGTAATATTTCTAAGCTTTTCAACTGGGTTACAAACTTTTTAGGACAGGAAAATTTAAAAATACAATATTTTGATTAATTCTTCTAGAATTTCATACATATATTTCATTCATTTTGATAGTATTCATTGACATTACTTCTACTAACTCCTCCAGCAGCCATCAACTATTAATAGCTCCTTATGAGCCCCCTTCCTATATAAAGACAGAATGTTAACTTGTTTGGCTTTTATAGGTAACCACAGCTGATATGAATAGTAAGAATTCAGTGTTTTTGTCATGTCCAGAAAACATTGTGTCTTATGTCAGTCCTCTCCAGTCACTGGCTCTTAGCATGGTTCTGTCTTGCCTTTCAGAGTGGTCCTTGAGTCTTGTGGGGAAGTGGTATGCTACAGATTTATGCCTGACATTCCTTGAAATCTTATGATTTTTACTATGACAAGTTATTGCATTAATTTATGAATATAGAGATATGAATTTAGTAGGAAGTTTGATGCAGTGTTCATTTAGCCATACATGAGCAGAAGGGTCAACTCTGGGATCTGTGAGCTGCCTAGCCAAGTATTCTTGGCCAGATACATAGTAACTGTATGTGTTTCCTTTTTGGGAGTGGGTCTTAAACCAAACAAAGTCAGTTGGTTAACATGTAAAATGTTTGTTTTACTATTATATCCATAGCATATCTTTCCAGGCCTGTTCTCAGCTGGGTAAGATTGTAATTACCATCCTTTCCTCCATAGTCTGCAATGAACCTTCCTGTACCCCACTAAAGAACACTATGAAAGCAAACATCAGGGAAGAAACTTCTAGGTGAGTACCATTTTGGCACTTATCAAGTACTGTGTTTCTCCATGTGCACTTCAGGGAAGTTTTATACATATTTTTTTTTGAAAAAAAAAGATAATATAGTTCTTTTAGATTATTTTTACTTAAATATGCATTTTCCTTGTGTGTATATCTAGGTATCCTGTGCATTCTGGAACTGAAGTTATGCACAGCTGTAAACAGCTATGAGGCTGCTGAGAATTAAACCCAGGTTCTCTGCAAAAACAACAAGTGTTCTTTACCAGCCCTGTTTTCCATTTAATAAAGGTTGAGCTATAAAATGTCTCAGACAGCTAGCTCCCTTATAGAGATTTTGGTTGGGGATCTCTGGTTGAAATAGAGACAGATCCAACACAAAGAGAAACTGTCAGGAAGACAGGACAGGGACCATTCTGACACCACAATTCACCTTTGTCATTTCTTGTTCTTAGGTTACTCCATCGATGTTTAAAATTATATGACATTGGATTTGCTGATGGACCTATTTTAGGGAATAAAGTATTTTATTTTTATCAGATTAAGATGAAATTGACACAAAGAAAGTTTAGAAACAGGCTCCTTAAGATAATGTGAGGTAAAGGCTGGAAAAGTAAAAATAGCAAATGTGCAGATAATCCTACACAATACTGTAGGGATAGAGATTTTGCCACTGTCTACCTGAAGGGGATGATTGTGAGATCCAAGAAAATGTAACAAGCCCACACAGATACCTAGACATTAAAATGATCTTTGGAAAGCCATAGAGCTACAACTCTGATCTAAAGTTACTATAAAATCAATCTTATTAAGGATTTTATGGGATGCCACATTGATTTCTTAATAAGGTTAGAGTAAATTCATATGTACTTATCATAGCTAGGCCTGCTAAATAAACATTGTCAAGTATCTAACATCTCTGAAAATTTAAAGTAATTTAAAATGGGGATATTAGTATAGCTACATGAATTGTTATGAAAATTTAAGAAAATGAAAATACAGAACACAATATAATACTAGACTACAGTCTAGATGACAGGTATTGTTCAATGGATTTTGACCTATAAGATGGTGACATTTTATTCGTTGTCTCATCAAATATTTGTTTATCTATGTACACATATCAGTAATTGATACTTTCTATTTTAAAAGTTTTCCATTTTACTGAAAATAAGTACTTTTCTCATATGATTAGTTTCCCCTCCCTTTACTCCTTCCAGTCACTCCCAACTTCTTATCCTCTCCATATCTACCCCATTTCTGTCAATAATTAGAGAACAGTCTTCTTGGGGATATAAAAATATGATATGATATGATAAAGAGTGATATATAATAGAACAATAACTAACACATTGGAATATGTAAAAACAAGCAGAAGGAAAACAATCCAAGAAAAGGTACAAAAAACTCCAGATAGTAGATTCAGAGATCCATATGTTCACACACTTAGGACTCTCATAAAAATACTAAATTAAGCTTCCACCATCTCTAAACCTAAGGCTGTCCTGTAGCCCTTCATGCACAAATCCTGCCAAAAGAGAGCTGACCTCCTAGGAGTGATCTTACTCCTAATCTCAGAGGTGAGATCATCACTTTTGCCCCAATAACAGTCCAAAGAAGCACATTCTAGGAGCACACAGTGCACAGGAAAAGCAAAGCATCTGGGGACAGAATCATTCTGGCCTCCACCTCTGGACCTAAGGATGTCCCACAGCCCCCTGTGCACAAATCCTGACAGGAGAGAGCTGATCTCCCAAGGAGTGTTGACATATGAAAATCACAGGCCTACAAGTCCACAGAAAGGAGAAGCTCCAGTCAGAGGCAGCAAGTTCAATGAGTACCAGAGATAACTAGATGGCAAGAGGCAAGTATAAGAAGCTAAGAAACAGAAACTAAGGCTACTTGACATCACCAGAACCCAATTTTCCTACCACATCAAGCCCTGGGTAACTCAACACACAAAAAAAGCAAGACTCGGACTTAAAATCACATTTCATGATGACAATAGAGACCTTTAAGAAGGACATAAATAACTCCCTTTAAAGAAATACAGGCCTGGTCATGGCCAGCCCTGCCATCTTCTGCCTGAACCCACCAGAGGCCACCAAGAGCCCCAGAGGACTCTCCACACCACAGGACCCCTAGCATATCAGGGACCTCAGGATCACAGGTGAGTGGAATGTAACATCAGTTCCAAAGAATCAAGGAGGGTCTTGTGCCAGGAGGAACAGGGACAAAGGAACCCCACCCTACCAGAGGCTTGGATTCCTTCCAATCGAGGCCAGCCCTGCCATCTTCTGCATGAACCTGGCTGAGGGCATTGAGGGCCCCAGAGGACCGCTTGCACACCCAGGACCTTGTGATCACTGGAGAGAATGTGGGCGACAGAAGCAACAGAGCTTCTTGGACAGGGTCCCCTTAGGCCTTCATCCTCAGCCAGGAGGCTGAACTGAGACCCAGACCCCTGGGCACCTTCCTTGTCAGAGGAGAGTCACCCTACAGGGAAGGCTCTGACCCTAGGACTCAGGAGGTTGATCAGAGCTCTAGACTTCTGGACACCTGCCCTGCAAGAAGAGAGCTTGGCTGCAGAGAGTGCTCTGACCACTGGGACTCAGGTGAGAGTTGGATTCTCAGGACTGCTGACAGAGGCTAACAGAATCACAGGAGGATCAAGCTCCAGCCAGAGACAGCTTGAACATTAACACCAGAGATTACCAGATGGGGAAAGGCAAATGTAAGAATCTTACTAACAGAAACCAAGAACACTGGGCATCATCAGAACTCAGTACGCCCAACACAGCGAGTCCTGGATACCCCAACACATGCAAAAAACAAGACTCAGATTAAAAATCATATCTCATAATGGTGGTAGAAGATTTTAAAATGGGCATTAATAACTCACTTAAAGAAATACAGGAGAATACTGCTAAACAGGTAGAAGCCCTTAAAGAGGAAACACAAAAATCCCTTAAAGAATTACAGGAAAACACAACCAAACAGGTGATAGAATTGAACAAAACCATTCAAGATCTAAAAATGGAAGTAGAAACAATGAGGAAAACACAAAGGGAGACAACTCTGGAGATAGTAACCCTAGGAAAGAAATCAGAAACCATAGATACGAGCATAAGCAACAGAATACAAGAGATAGAAGAGAGAATCTCAGGTGCAGAAGATTCCATAGGGAACATGGACACATCAATCAAAGAAAATGCAAAATGCAAAAAGGTCCTAACTCAAAACATATAGGAAATCCAGGACACAGTGAGAAGACCAAACCTTTGGATAATAGGAGTAGATGAGAATGAAGATTTTGAACTTAAAGGGCCAGCAAATATCTTCAACAAAATTATAGAAGAAAACATCCCAGACTTAAAGAAAGAGATGCCCATGAACATACAAGAACCCTATAGAAATCCAAAGAGACTGGATAAGAAAAGAAATTCCTCCTGACACATAATAATCAGAACAAAAAATGCATTAAATAAAGACATTAAATGCATTAAATGCAGAATATCAAAAGCAGTAAGGGAAAAACATCAAGTAACATATAAAGGCAGGCCTATTAGAATTACTCAAGACTTCTCACCAGAGACTATGAAAGCCAGAAGATCCTGGAGAGATGTTATACAGACACTAAGAGAAAACAAATGCCAGCCCAGGCTACTATACACAGGAAAAATTTCAATTACCATAGATGAGAAACCAAAATATTCCATGACAAAACCAAATTCACACAATATCTTTCCATGAATCCAGTACTTCAAAGGATAGTAAAAGGGAAACACCAACACAAAGATGGAAATGACACTCTAGAAAAAGCAAGAAAGTAATCTTTAAACAAACCTAAAACAAGAGAGCCACAAGAACAGAGTCACAACTTTAACATAAAAAGTAACAGGAAGCAACAATCACTTTTATTTAATTTGTCTTAACATCAATGGACTCAATTCCCCATTAAAAAGACATAGACTAATAGACTGGCTATACAAACAGGACCCAGCATTTTGCTACTTGCAGGAAAGCCACCTCAAGGACAAAGACAGGCACTACCTCAGAGTAAAAGGCTGGAAAACAATTTTCCAAGCAATTGGTCCTAAGAAACAAGCTGGAGGAGCCATTTTAATACTGAATAAAATTTACTTCCAACCCAAAGGTATCAAAAAAGACAAGGAAAGTCACTTCATACTCATCAAAGGTAAAATCTACCAAGATGAACTCTCAATTCTAAATATCTATGCTCCAAGTGCAAAGGCAGCCTCATTCTTTTTTTTTTTTTTGCATTCGCAGATATCAATTTAATGTTTGCAGGTAGCAAGATGCAAAGCATAAAATCATTTGCACGTATCAATTTTAAAAACTCCCTTCCTTAGCAAATAGGATCTAAAGTATGACCTTTGTCCTGATTGCTGGTATTTATTTATTTATTTATTTATTTATTTATTTATTTTAGATTTTTCTTAATTTACATTAAAAATGCTATCCCAAAAATACCCTATACACCCCACCATGCTCCCATTCATTAAAGAAACTTTAGTAAAGCTCAAAGCACACATTGCACTTCACACAATAATAGTGGGAGAACAACACCCCACTCTCATTAAAGGACAGATCCTGGAAACAGAAACTAAATAGTAACATAGGACACTAACAGAAGTTATGAAACAAATGCATTTAACAGTTATCTACAGAACATTTTATCCTAATACAAAAGGATATACCTTCTCAGCACATTATGGTACCTTCTCCAAAATTGATCATATAATCAATCACAAAACAGGCCTCAACAGATACAAAAAATATTGAAATTATCCCACGCATCCTATCAGATCACCATGGACTAAGACTGATCTTCAATAACAGCAGAAATAATAGAAAGCCAACATTCACGTCGAAACTGAACAACACTCTACTAATTAATACCTTGGTCATTAATAGTCTCCCAACCAAAAAAAAGCCCAGGACCAGATGGGTTTAGTTCAGAGTTCTATCAGACCTTCAAAGAAGACCTAGTTCCAGTTCTTCTCACAGTATTCAACAAAATAGAATCTGAAGGGACACTACCCAATTCATTCTATGAAGCCACAATTACTCTGATACCTAAACCACACAAAGACACAACAAAGATAGAGAACTTCAGACCAATTTCCCTTATGAATATCGATGCAAAAATACTCAACAAAATTCTCGCCAACCGAATCCAAGAACACATCAAAACGATCATCCATCATGACCAAGTAGGCTTCATCCCAGGAANGGGAGGGGGGAGGATATAGGGAACTTTCTGGATAACACTTGAAATGTAAATGAAGAAAATATCTAATAAAAGTTGAAAAAAAAAAAAAAGAAATTATCTAATAAATGTTGGGGAAAAAAAGATGGCTGCCAACTTTCTCCCTATCTATTCAATATAGTACTTGAAGTGCTAGCCAGAGCAATTCAAAAAGAGAAGAAGATTAAGGGGATACAAATTGGAAAGGAAGAAGTCAAAATATCACTATTTGCAGAAGATATATAAATGACCCTAAAACTTCCACTGGAGAACCCCTAAAACTGATGAACGGTTCAGTGCAATAGCTGGATATAAAATTAACTCAAACAAATCAATGGCCTTTATCTACACAAAGGATAAACATGATGAGAAAGTAATTAGGGAAACAACACCTTTCACAATAATCATAAATATTATAAAATACCTTGTGTGACTGTAACTAAGGAAGTGAAAGATCTGTATGACAAGAAATTCAAGTCTCTGAAGAAAGAAATTGAAGATCACAGAAGATGGAAAGATCTCCCATGATCATGGATTGTCAGGATTAATATAGTAAAAATAGCTATTCTTTCAAAAGCAATCTACAGATTCAATGCAATCCTCATGAAAATTCCAACTCAATTCTGCACTGAGTTAGAAAGGGCAATTTGCAAATTAATCTGCAATAACAAAAAACCTAGGATAGCAAAAACTATCCTCAACAATAAAAAGAACCTCTGGGGGAATCACCATGCCTGACCTCAAGTGGTACCACAGAGCAATTGTGATAAAAACTACATGGTACTGTTTTAGTGACAGACAAATACATCAATGTAATAGAATTGAAGACCCAGAAATGAACCCACACACCTATAGTCACTTGATCTTTGACAAGGGAGCTAAAACCATCCATTGGGAAAAAATACAGCATTTTCAACAAATGGTGCTGGCACAACTGGGGATTATCATGTAGAAGAATGCGAATTGATCCATACTTATCTCTTTGTACAAATCTCAAATCTAAGTGGATCAAAGAACTCCCCATAAAACCAGAGACACTGCAATTTATAGAGGAGAAAGTGGGGAAAAGCCTCAAAAATATAGGCACAGGGGAAAAATTCCTGAACAGAACAGCAATGGCTTGTGCAGTAAGATCAAGGATCGACAAATGGGACCTCACAAAATTGCAAAGCTTATGCAAGACAAAAGATACTGTCAATAAGACAAAAAGGCCACCAACATATTGGCAAGGATTTTTACCAATCTTAAATCAGATAGGGGACTATTATCCAATATATATATAAATATCTTAAGAAGCTGGACTCCAGAAATTCAAATAATCCCATTAAAACTGGGGTACAGAGCTAAACAAAGAATTCTCAACTGAGCAATAAGGAAGGGCTGAGAAGCACTTGAAAAAACGTTCAATATCCTTAAACATCAGGGAAATGCAAATAAAAACAACCCTGATATTCCACCTCACACCAGTCAGAATGGCTAGGATCAAAAATTCATGTGACAGCAGATGCTGGTGAGGATGTGGAGAAAGAGGAGCACTCCTCCATTGCTGGTAGGTTTGCAAGCTTGTAAAACCACTCTGGGAATCAGTTGCCAGTTCCTCAGAAAATTGGACATAGTACTACCAGAAGATCCAGCAATACCTTTCCTGGGCATATACCCAGAAGATGTTGCAACTTGTAATAAGGACACATGCTAGATTATGTTCATAGCAGCCTTATTTATAATAATCAGAAGATGGAAAGAACACAGATGTCCCTCAACAGAGGATTTCATGCGGAAAATGTGGTACATTTACACAATGGAATACTACTCAGCTATTAAAAACAATGAATTTATGAAATTCTTGTGCAAATGGATGGATCTGGAGGATATCATCCTGAGTGAGGTAATCCAGTACATGGGAAGACCAGGGCTAAGAAGTAGGAGTGGGTGGGTAGGGTAGCAGGGCTGGGGGAAAGTATATGGGACTTTCGAGATAGCATTTGAAATGTAAATGAAGAAAATATCTAATAAAAAATTAAAAAAAAAAGAAATATAGAAGAACACAGGAAAACAGTTAGAAGCCCTCAAAGAGGAAACACAGAACTTCCCTTAAAATATTATAGGAAAACACAATAAACCAGGAGAAGGAAATGGATAAAACAATCCAGGATCTAAAACTGGAAATAAAAATCACAAACAAATCACAAAGGGAGAAAACCCTAGAGATAGAAAACCTAGTCAAAAAGTCAGGAGTCAAAGATGCAACCATCACCAACAGAATAAAAGGATAGAAGAAAGCAGGGCATGGTGGAGCACACCTTTAATCCCAGTACCTGGGAGGCAGAGGCAGGAGGATTTCTGAGTTCGAGGACAGCCTGGTCTACAAAATGAGTTCCAGGACTGCCAGGGCTGTACAGAGAAACCTGTCTTGAAAAATAAATAAATAAATAAATAAATAAATAAATAAATAAATAAATAAATAAGAGAGAGAGAGAGAGAGAGAGAGAGAGAGAGAGAGAGAGAGAGAGAGAAGAGAGAATCTCAGTTGCAGAAGATACCATAGAAAACATTAACATCAAAGAAAATGCAAAATGCTAAAAGCTTGTGACCCAAAACATCCAGGAAATCCAGGATAAAATAAGAAGACCAAGGTGTGCCAAAAATCTGGCTTTTAGAGTATCTCTTGTGAAGTCTGGTATAATTCTTATAGGTCTGTCTTTATTTGTTATTTGATTTTTCCCCCTTATTGCTTTCAGTATTCATTGCTTTGTTCATTTGATGTCTTCATTATTATGTGACAAGAGGAAGTTCCTTTCTGGTCCCATATGTTTGGTATTCTGTAGGCTTCTTGTATATTTATAGGTATCTCTTTTGTTTAGGTTAGGGATATTTTTCTTTCTTTCTTTCTTTCTTTCTTTCTTTCTTTTTTTTTTTTCTCTATAATTTTGTTGAAGACCTTTACTGGGAGTTTGAGTTGGGAATCTTCACTGTCTTCTATACCTATTATTCTTAGTGTTTGGTATTTTCACCATGTCCTGGATGTCCTGGATATTTTGGGTTAGGGATTTTTTGTATTTTGTGTTTTCTTTGTTGTGTTAATGTCTTCTATGGTATCCTCTATGCCTGGGAGTCTCTCTTCTATTTCTTGTATTCTGTTGGTGATGCTTACCTCTGTGAATCATGATCTCTCTTTCCTAGGTTTGCCATCTCTATTGCTGTCTCCCTTTGTGATTTCAATTGTTTCTATTTTTATTTTTAGATATTGGAAGGATTGTTCAATTTATTCACCTGTTTCGTTGTGTTTTCCTGTATTTATTTAATTGATTTCTATGTTTCCTCTTTAAGGGTTTCTATCTGTTTACCTCTGTTCTCCTGTAATTCTCTAAGGTAGTTATTTATGTCCTTATTAAGGTCCTCCTGTCATTTTCATGTGATGAGATATTAGATCAGAATTTTGTTTTTCCTCTGTGTTGGGCTTCCTAGGGCTTGCTGTGTTGGGAGGACTGGTTCTGATAATGCCAAGTAGCATTGGTTTCTGTTGCTTATGTTCTTTCACTTACCTCTAACCATCTGTTTATCTCTGGGGTTAGCTGGCTTTGCTGTCTCTGACTGATGTCTGTCCCTACTGTGAGCCTGTGACACTGGGTATGTCAGAGCTCCTGGGTGTCAAGCTGTCTCTTTGAGTTTGGGTGTGTCAGAGCTACTAGGAGTCAAGTTAGTATGATTGGGATGGGGAGGGTTGCAGCACAGCATCCACTCTTGGGCACAGATTTGAACCAGAAGGAAAGTGTGTCTCTGGCTAGACAAGAGTTCCTCCATTATCTGGGCTCCAGGGATTCCAGTTGGGCCAGGTATTGGGGTGGTAGTGGTGGACTCACCCATGAACCTAGGTATGTCAGAACTCCTGGCGGGGGGGAGGTGTCAATCTGTCTCTGAGTGTAATTTGGTTAAGGATGGATGAAACACAAAATCCACTCCTATGTGAAAATCTCAATAGTGTTCTTAAAAAGAAAATTATTCTAACAATGCTGACAGATAAGGATTATCTGTTAAATTTTACTATTTTCTGGAAAGACATTTTCTAAACATATTTTATAAATATTCTTCACTTGTTTTAACATTATTACTATAAAAAATTTTAAGTAAATTAAAGTAATTTTTAATTGAAGAATCAATTTCTGAAATTTTTTGAAATCAAACTTTATTAACCAAACTTTATTTATGCCAGAATTCATTTTTGCCATAATAATATTTGGGATACTTTGCTAACTTGTAAAAAGTAATATTTTCCTAATATTCTAAATGCTGTGCTCAAAATATATATTCTTTAGAATATGCCACTTTGGTGGGCAAACAAAGATGATAGCAATAGACTGTGTGGGGAATCTCTTGAGCAATAGTAAAAGCAATGTTTAAGTTATACAAATAATTTCTGAAGCACTTGATACAAAGTCAGTGGACTATGTCCTCAGTTTTACTTCTCCTGAATTATGATTGCATTGCACTTGGAACTCCAGTAGGCCTAGTTCCTGACTGAGTGGCACAAACTAAGAAAATATTAGTGTACTATGATGACGATGACTACGACAACTATAACTACTAATTATCCTGATGATGATGATGATGATGATGATGATGATGATGATGATATAAGGTGGAGGAGGATAATTAATGACAATTAAAACTGAAAAATCTATATAATGACATAATTTTTACAAATGTTTAACTGGGAATCCTCTGTGAGGAAGGATTGATATTTGTAAAGGCTATGTGAGACAGTTACTTTCTATAAAATTTAAAGCTCAACAAGTGATACTGGGATGTGGACCATAGATAACTTCAGGCATTTTTGATAAGATAACATTTTGTAAACAATGGGAAGAGGGTTCTTACAGGGTCTTAAAAGCAAGCACAGAAGAATATGTCCAGATTTTTTTTATATTAATTTTTTCAAGTATTCAAATGAAAGTATTGTAGAGTGAATATCAAGAACAATCTTTACTGATATTTCTTGCTGTCAATACTTTGTGATATTTGCTTTAGCAAATTTATTTATCCATCCATTTATCAAACACATAGAAGCTAAATTTACATTCATATCATATATAGATATGTGCTTTTTGACTTAAGTATTGGATCATGGAATTACTATCATAATCAATACAAGTTTGAGCTCATAAATACAGTGCCTTTTAAAATGTTTTCATTTTATATATAATAATTTAATG
The DNA here is from genome assembly GCA_902729485.2 of Mus minutoides. NCBI lineage: Eukaryota > Metazoa > Chordata > Mammalia > Rodentia > Muridae > Mus > Mus minutoides. Next base: position 69,389 of record LR751265.1, read on the forward strand.
TATATATTCATAATTGGATTAGAATGTTTCTTAAAGGTTATTTTATTAGAAACGTAAATTATAGATAAAGAGAAACACACAGTTCTTAACACCTTTTTAAGTAATAAAGAGTGTATAAATTTGACGGAAGTAATTATGACATTTCATCAAATATATAACGGTCTCATCACCTAGACCATACCTTCCTTTTGCACTTATTCCTGGTCCTATTCTACTCTTTAAATTGGCCAATGTTCTGATATTTTATTTTAGGATTAGTTTTTCTTCCATTCTGAAACTTTATATTAAATCTTCTTTATCATTTTTTTAAAATTTTTAGACTGAACATATCATCAGTACTTTTGAAGTTGATGAGGAGTGTATTACTATATACATATATCATATTTTGCTTGTTCTAGATGGAAACCTAAGCTATTTCTAGAATTGACTAGCATCAGTAATTGAGTCAGAGAACACCTATGATCTGCAGATGTAAGGAAAGGCCTCAGTTCCATTTGAAACACAGATGGTCTGACATGACTGATATCCTTATCTGGATTGGCTGATTTCTGACAAGTTTTATAGTCAAAATCAGTGATTGTTATAGACTCAGTACCTGAAGAAAAACGAAGTGTAGCCTAGTTTTCAGTGCACTAAATACCATTGTATTTTGTAATATTTTATTACTCTATTACTCCCCCAAAGTAAAACACTACATAACATATATTCACTTATAATTTGGTCAAAAAATCATAAATTTCCAATAGTCCTCATATTTAACCTTGTTACCAAAGATTAAAATATAATCAAATAAAATTAATTTAATAAATTATAATTATGACCTTTGGAAAAATCACAGTACTTTTATTAGACAAGGGAATGATTTATTACAAACGTTATAATTAAGATAAATGAATGTTATATTACAATACACTATTTCTCAAAGGACTAAAATCACTATGTGAAAATTTGAACTTCAAGTTCATCTAGTGGAGGGTTTAAAGATAATTTAAATTTGAAAGAATTAAATTTACTGGAAATTTAAGGCAAGTCATTTTTAATAAAGTATAAACAAGTAGTATAATTCTCATTGAATTAATTACAGAACTAAAACTTCTTAGTTGGAAGACAAAGTCTTTAAGAGGCTTATTTCAAAGGTCCTTTAATTCATCCTTTGCTCAAAATTATGGCTGCCAGGCATTTAGGATACATATGATTATATAATCATAAAATGTTCTGAAAGATCAGCAATGTAAACATCATGTATGTGGAAAGGACTTTCTCAAACTTTTAATTCCTAAATAGCATGTTTTGTTGCCAATTTTATGAATGTTGAGAAAAAATTAAAAAGTCTATGCTGGCAATCTTTAATATTATGCTATGCCTTCTAACAGTTGTATACAATAATAAGAGGTGTCATTAAAATGCAATTAAAGATTTACCTCTCATGCCAACCTGTCAATATGCCTCATTTTGTTTAATTATCTGCATGTACAGGGCCACCTGTTTTCAGGAGGGCTTTTCATCTTCAGAAAGTCAAAGTCATGAAGTTTTGTTTTGCCCACCACCTAGCATAGCCTCCAATCATTCCTGAAAAGAAATGCCTTGCAAGTATTTCAGTGTCTGCTGTATGTCCTCTAGCAGTCATCAGTTCATACAGACACTTGAAATAATGAGGATTAAAAAAAATAGTTGAACAAATACAGATGAAGTACTGCAAAAAGCTGTTATTATTATATTTTTAATAATAAACTGGTTTGGGGGCCTATTGAAGGCTATGCCTTGCCTTCACAAAGCTAAAGGTTTGTTTCATAAGTGATTCACTTTCTTCCTACTTGTTAATGCCTCAATATATAAATTTTAATCAGAAAAATTACATTAATGACCCACATGAATACATATGTAAGACAGTATCTGAAATTAAAGAAACTGTTATTCATATGAGTTGACTATCAAAGAAGATTGTTTAATTTAGTTGATAGTCCAATGTGATCTGTGATGACCAAAAGATTTTGGCTTTGGTAATTTGTACATTTGGAAATTCATTAGCATTTAGAAAGTACTTTCTAAAAAAAGCCTGTTAAATTATGTATTGTCATTTATCTTCACATTTCTTAAATTCATCCATGTCTTATAGAAATGCAATGCAGGATAGAAGGGAGATTAAGACTTTAAAGACAAAGTGCTTGGGCTTGAACCCCAGCATGGCCATCTGCTCAGTATGACCTTTGGCAAGCTATCTAATTTCTTTCTGATTTAATATCCTCCTTTATGAAATAAAGATAAGAAATGACAATGACTGGCATCCAAAAGCTGTTATCCATACCAAGGGCTGCAACTGGTTGTTCTATATAATGACTAACGCCAAAAATGGACATTGTACTAGTTTCAAACTCATGCCATTCCAAGTTGTCACACTATCATAATTTCTTTTGTCATGTTTAGCTTTCAAGTAAAAATAGTAATCACTTCATAATTACCCTGAGATAATGTAACTACCCAAAAGAAAATCATAAAAGTAATATATTTTTAACTAGGTCATAATCATGTCTGATATGATACAACTATTCCTTGTAGAATGACAAACACATTATAAATTTAGAATAGATGTTAATGTCCCTAAGGAGTAGGGTACCTGAAATTTAAATATTATTTTAGAACTTGAAATTTAAATATTATTTCCACTAATATTATCTTAATTGAAATTTATAAAAAAAATTGAGGGGAAAATCCCACAAATATTTGTACAAACATATTCTTAACAAAATTTGACACACATTCTTGTATCAACTATAATCCTTGTTTCTGAAACTGGTCAGATGATTTTCGCTTGTATCATAATTGCCTTCCTCTACTACCTATTCTGTATGCCCTCCACCCCTTGAAATAACCTCAGCAGATCTTGGTTCTCTGCCTAGAGGATTGTACCTTGTCATCCTGCATGGATTAGGCTATTGTAGTTTCCCATTCATTTTAATCTCAGAAAATGTTAGCACTGAAAGAAGCCCTAAGGATCTCCTGCACTCCAGCCATAATCTTTCTTTTCTCCACCGTGGAGAAGCAATTCAATTCCCCCATGGTAATCTGGATGAATCTCCCCTCCTGACACTGTTACTCTATTCTTAGATTGTTGGCTTACGGGCATCAGAAGCTGGGAGTGGCCAGAGTTTCCAGTTCAACAAAATGTTTATGGTTCCTGGAAGGAGCACTCCTCTCTATGGAGTCGAACCACATAGGACAACAGAACTTAAGGCACAGAAACAGAAAGAAAAATTTTCCTTGTGGATCACTTGAGATGAAAGTGAGTGGAACCATGACATGAGAGAAACCATAACGTTTATTGGAAACAGATACAAAACATATGTTACCTTCTTGAGAACCCTGGCCAAGTTCTCCTAAAACCCCAGAGCTGCTGCCACTGAAGTGCTATAATCATGGCTTTAAAAGCCACTTCAACTTTTAATTATGCCAACTGCTTCAGAATAGTGGGCAACATGGCAAGAGCAGTAGATTTCATTATAATGGGCCCATTGTTGCACTTCTTTGACTGTGAAGTAAATTCTTTGGCCAGAAGCAATACTATGTGGAATACCATTATAATGAATAAGGCTATCATGCACAGTGGTTTTGACAGAAGCAGTATGCATGGGAAAGACAAACCCATAAACAGAACAGGTATCTACTCCAATAAGGGACAAAGCACTGTCCTTCCTCAGAGAAAGTGGTCAAATTCAGTCAACCTGCGACCCTGTGGAATGGTTGGCTACATGTGGAGTGGTGCCATATCTGGGACTCAGTGTTAATCTCTGTGGATGGCAGATCTGGCACTCAGCAATGGTAGACAGGTCTGCCTTGATGAGTGAAAAACCATGCAAAACCCAATCTCTGCCAGCATTGTCACTTTGTTTATGAGTCCACTGCTCAATGACAAATTCATCTGTGCATGTCCCATGCTACAGGACTCCTAAGAATTTCACTGAGGCTAAAGACGCTTGAATTTGGTTGAATTTATTTCCAATTTTCTGATGCACATATATGTTACCAAGTACAAAGTGATCTCTAACTCCTAATCACTTGGTCCAATCATCATTTTTCATCAATATATTGAACCAATATGGAAGAGACACACAATCAAGAGCCCTTTGAACTAAGTTATGACAAAGGATAGAGAGTTAATATATTCTTGAGGTAAAACTATAAAGGTAATGCCCTTGCAAATGTTTCTGGTAGTTCTTATGGACAGGTATAAAGAAAAATGCATTTGCTAGATCAATATCTATATACTTTGGACCAGAAGATATAGTAATCTACTTAGCAGAGACACCATAGCTGGTACAGCAGATGCAATAGGAGCCATTACTCAATTGAATTTTTGATAGTCAGCGGTCATTCTCAGTGATCCATCTGTTGTGAACTGGCCAGATGTGAGAGTATACCATCCCTGCATTTTTCAAATCCTTGATGATGACACTAACTTCTGCATTTCCTCCAAGCATGAGACACTGTTTTTGATCCCTATTTTCCCAGGCAGAAGCAACTCTAAAAGCTTCCATTGACCCTTTCTAAGCACAGTAGTCTTTACTCCACAGGTCAAGGAACCAACATGAGCAATTTGTCAACTTTTGAGTATATTTATCCCAATTACATATCTTGGGAGTGGGAAATCACCAAAGGATGAATTTAGAGACCCACTGGACATACTGTGAGTCATACTTTAGCAAAAGCTTCATAAATCACCTGAACTCCATAGTCCCTACTTGAATTAAAGACCACAATCTTTCCTGGAGTCTTTGAGAATCAGCATCAACTAAAAAACCAATATCCAATGGGCCCTGCAAAGTATGGTTGCTTCCTTTATTTCAGTGTACAGTTATCCTTGTAAAAAGTACAGGCTTCTCTGGGGAAAGACTGGAGAAAAGCTTACAGTATATCATATGTGTATATACACATATGATTTGTTAGAATAGCTTACATACTGTTATTTTATTAAGCTCCTTCTCAGGAAAACCTATCATTTTCTCATTCAAGGGGCTTTTAGGTTTGCAAACTGGCTCAAGTGTGGAAATTGGCTCACAGTCTAAGATTTCTTTTTCCTGCAGTTCATCATAGCTTGTATTTCATTTGTTTCAGAAATTTTCTGCAGATAAAGAAAAAAAAATCCATAGGTTTCTTATCTATTTCATGCCTGAAAACACTATGATTGATTAATCAGTACCAAAGGTCTATATGAGCCATGACAACATAAAAATCATTTTTCCTGTGCTGACCATTGGGTTAGCATGTTATGGACATTAATTTATCTGTGCTTCCAATTGTAATATTTACTATCATTTTGCCTTTGGAGATTCAGTGCTACCACCTGACCCCTGATACTTTGGGACCCAGCCAAGAATCAATGTCTTCAACTCTAAGGTCTGACACAAATAAAACAGTGACATCAAAGTTCTTCAAATGTACTGGTGCCCCGTGGATCATTTTGTGTCTTATAGTATTGGTGAAGGGCATGTCTTCTCAGCCTTCTAATTGTGGAGGGTTTGGTCTTACACAGTGTATCCAGTCTATCCTTGCAATATTCCTGACCTTAAAATTCTTTCATCAACACTAAGCCAAGTGATATTAGCCACCTCTAATTCCATCTTTGGACAAATGTTTTAGACAACCATTCAAACAATCTTTTGACACATTTTAAAAGTCTATGAACTTTCATACCTAGAATGGCCACTCAATAAACCCATATTAATAAACTCTTCCTGAACCAGTTTTGTTTCTTTCACCATTCTCACGACCCTTAAAATCCATTCCCATGAATATTTCCCAGACATCTGCTTGAATAAATTAGCAAACTCATTAAACTCTTTAGTACTGTAGATTGCCTCCTAAGGAACTATGTTTTTTCTCTGCTCTCTAAGAGCTGGCTTAGCCTTAAGACTAGTTATAGGTCTAGAGGCAACTATTGGACAGTCCTGTGGAACATCAGGATTGTCTTTCCTGACATATCCTTAACAGAAAGATATTGCTGGATTAGCAGATGATGAAGGATTGATTTCTTCAGCCCAAAGTGAAAAAGGCAGTATTTCAGGGTGTGTGAGCATACCTGCTTAAGATAAAGAGACTACTTTCTGAGGTATTGATAAATCTTGGAGAACCTGAGGGTTCAAAGGTCTTACCTTCAATATGGTCTTCCCTGCACACCTATGCCAAGTTACAGGGTCACTTTCTTTACAAATTAATGCCCTTTAACTGATGACATCTTCTGAAGTGAGGACTGGAATTTCAGTGTAATTGAGCTAATTTTATGTTGAGGGCAACAGTTTGATTTTCCACAACTTGAGCTTTGTAATTGCTGGAGAAAAGTATCTCTTCCAGGGTACACTTAGAAACCTTTACAGTGTTATTTCACATCTGGAGCTGGTCAGTTTTAGCATTCAGTTCATTATTGTCCTTTACCATATTCTGAGATGTTAGAAATTATTAATTTTAGCACTGAGTTATTTATTTTCCCTTTTTAGTTTACTCTAGAGTTTGCTAGTGGGAACCAACCCTCATAGTTATTTTTCTTAATTTTATACAAATGGTCAAAAGTTTCATGTACAAAATCAGCAACTCCGTTGCTTCTCACAAGTTGGTGAATTAATATAATCAAATGTATTTGTCTCCTTAAGTTTGTAAAATAGCTTACAGCATGGGCTTTCAGTTGTATGAGCCTATGTAGCTATAGAGGCTTAAGTAAGGGTAGGTGTTAGCAAACTGGAAAGTATATTTCGGGTGTTTAAATATTCATCCTTATACTTATGTTGCTCTAGAACCATTTCTGGTATCAAAATCTGCATTACTCAGGGTTACTTGGAGGAAATTAACTTTATATATATAACACATGTAGGAATAAATATATACATATTTAGGTATAGACACACATACATACACACACTCATATGTATATATATATATATATATATATATATATATATATATATATATATATATACATATGTGTGTGCGTGTGTGTGTGTGTGTGTGTGTGTGTGTACATATCATATGTGTATATACACATATGATTTGTTAGAATAGCTTACATACTGTGGTAAAGCTAGTTTAGCAATGAATATCCACCAATAAAAAGTTAAAGAATCAGTAGTTTTTCAGTCCATCCAGGACTGAATATCTCAGGTGGACTTCAATAAACAATGGGGATTCTTTGGAAGTAGGCTCTAATATCAATGATGGAATGGATTTGCTAGCAAGATCAAAGCAGTCCTTTATATAGGCTGCTAGCAGAAAGTTGTGGTCCAGATTAACAGTAGATCTTCCCACTTCAAAAGATCTGGATTAAATGTGTATCTTCCCACTCAAAATTGCAGATAAAAGTGGATCCTCACTTCAAATAATTTAATTAAGAAAAAGAATTCCTTGCCAACATGCTCACTCATCTGACTTTTCTTGAATTCTAGCTGTAGTCAAGCTGGCAAAAGGAACAGCTATCACAGACAAGAAGGAAATCAGAAACAAGAGTAATATAAATTTCAAAGAAAAATTAAGATGTCTTGGTAGGTTTTATGGGGTTTGGTGATGTTAGGCTGACATCTGAAGGGTTAAGCACCCCCTCTTTGAAGTAGAAAATAGGTTGGTGGGAAGGGATTACTTCCTAAGCCTGCTTAGCTGCCTATACTTTTACTTGGGAAGCCTATAGATTAGAATGATGTATTTTGAGGGAGGTAAGTAGAGCTCAGCTTGCCTGCTGAAGACAAGCTTCAGGACAAAGTTAAGAGCAAATAGCTTCCTGTTTTAGCTTTCTATTTTTGTGAGAAAATTCCTGAGGAAGCAACATGAAAGAAGGAAAATTTGACTGTGGTCACATCTTTGAGAAGCAGAGGTAAGACCAGATTTTAAAGCAAGGAGCACATGATACAGCAGACTGCAGAGATCATAGGAGACAGGAAGTAGAGAAAGGACAAATAAGAGCAAGGACAAAGCATATCCTTCAAATACAAGTCTTACACATCTTCCCCCAAGCAAGTCACTGCCTGTTTTCCCTTCCTCCCAATGACATCAAGGGCTAACAGCCAAATCTTCAAAACATGCAACTTCTGAGAATATTCAGACCCAAACCATAATACCTCCCAAATGTAGAAATAGACCCAGAATCGACCACTTTCAGATGGGATCCGACATAGATGTCTAAGTACTCCATCAAAGTAGGGTTATTTTAACAGTAGCTGTAACAAATCATGCAAAGCAGTAGTTACCATGAGAAGTGTGCTAAAAGAGCAGGATATAACATGCAGGGAGCAAATAGACATGCACACATCACTGTGACAGCTCTGCAAGCAAAACCTGGAAGTCTACAGAAAATCTTGCAGAGGATACCTTAATAGCTAATATCATGTGTGCTGCATTCAGCTCACAGACTTTCTTTTATAAAATCTTTTCAGTGATGAAAATTATATTTTGCTTAAAATAACCAAAATATTTGATCATGTTTATATGGGATATAAATTTATTTGCCTGGTGCACTTCTGTATAGAGGTTGAGAAAAACCTTAATATTCTTCTTTACTTGACTAACCATTAGATAGACCACTTCTTTTATTCTCTTAGAATATTTACTTTATAAAACTTATCATTTTTTATTTGGTTTTGCCCCATCATTTACTATTTATTTGTTTTTATTTACTTATTTATTTGTGAATTAGAATACCCACCATCTAGAATCACATAGGATACAAGGATCTGGACACATTTGTGAAGACATTTTTGGATTGGGCTGAGATAGGAAGACTCATCCTGATGTGGTAGCACCATCCCCTAGGCTGGAGTCTTGGACCAAATCAAAAGAAGAAAGTATGCTGTGTACCAGCATTCATCTTTACTATTTCCTAACTGCAGATGCAACATGACCAGTTCCCTCCAGCTCCTGTAACCAAGACTTACCTATAATGGTGGACTGACTCAAGTTATGAACTCAAATAATCCCTTCCTTCTGTAAGTTGCTTTTGTTAGGTATTATAGCAATAAGAGAAGTAATTTGTATGAAAACTAGTTTACCTTTCTTGATAAAAGAAATCCCCCCCGCAAAAAATACTTTTCTCGTTCCTTTCCTCCCTCCAAACTCTTCCATATTGCCTCCCCACTGCCCCCTCCTGGTTCCCTCTCACATAGTTCCTTACCCTATACCCTCTTCCCTTCTCCTCTGAGGGGTCAAGACCCCTCTGTGTATCCCGACTTTGCTACATCAAGTCTCTGCAGGATTAGGCTGATCATTTCCTACAGAGGACAGACAGAGCAACCCATTTAGAGGATCATAATCTACGGACAGGCAACAGCTTTAGGGAAAGCCCTTGCTCCAGTAGTTCGGGGACCCACATGAAGATGTATGGGGTGGGGAACCTAAGTCCAGCCCATACATATATGCTCCTTAGTGGGTGGTTCAGTCTCTGAGAACCATCAAGGTTCCAGGTTAGTTGACTCTGTTGGTCTTTCTGTGGAATTTCTATTCACTCCTGGGCCTTCAATCCAACGGTCTCCCCCTCTGCCCTGCAACTCTTCTTGAGGAATCCCCAAACTCCATCAAAGGTTTGGCCGTGGGTGCAGAGGTATCTGTTTCAGTTAGCTCCTGGATGGAGCCTCTCACAGGTCAGTTATTCTAGGTTCCTGTATGCAAACATAACAGAGTATAATTAATAGTGTCAGGGATTGGTGCTTGCCAATGGGATGAGTCTCAAGTTGGGCCGATTATTTCTTGGTCATTCTTTCAGTCTTTGCTTCCTCCCCTGTTCCTGGATTTCTGGAGGCAGGATATATTTTGGGACTAAAATTCTGAGGGTGAGTTGGTGGGTTTGTGTTGCTATTACTTCACTGGGGTTTCTGTCTTCTTCATGTACCATATTCCCAGTGCTGTGCATCTCTGCAAAGGTCATCCCCATTGATTCCTGGGAGCCTCCTCCATCCAAGATCTCTGACATGTCCTGGGGAAGCCCTCACATCCCCCCTCAAGCCCACCAGCTACATATTTTCATTCATTCTCATGGTCCTCTGGCCCTTTATACTGCCTTTCTCCACACCTGATTCAAAACTCCCCTCTATTTCTCTACCCCCCCCCATTTGCCTCCCTCCATCTGCCTCCTATGGCTATTTTCTTCCCTCTTATAAGTGAGATTCAAGCATCCTCGCTTGGGTCTTCCTTTTCCTTTAGCTACTTTGGGTCTGTGAAAAGTAGAATGGGTATACTGTACTTTATGGCTAATATCCACTTATTAAGTAAATGCATAGCACATACATCCTTTTGGGTCTGGGTTACCTCACTCAGGTTGATCTTCTCAAGTTCTATCCATTTGCCTGTAAAATTTATGTTTTTGTTTTTAATAGATGATATTCTGTTGTGTAGATGAACCACATTCCCTTTATCCATTTTTCAGGTGAGGGGCATCTAGGCTGTATGAACATAGTGGGGCATCTTTTGGGTATATGTGGGGGAGTGGTATAGCTGTGTCTTGAGTTAGAACTATTCCTAGTTTTCAGAGAAATCAACAAATTGATTTCCAACATGCTTGTACAAGTTTGTACTCACACCAAAACATTCCTGGTAGCAAGTGGCATCACTCGAGTTTTTCATCATAACCATTCTTGTGGGTGTAAGATGGAATCTTAGGGTCATTTTGACTTGCATTTTCTGATGACTAAGGAAGTTGAACACTTCTTTCAGTGCTTCTAAGCCATTTGAGATCCCTCTGCTGATAATTCACTGTTAGCTTTGTGCCCCATTTTTTAATTGTATTATTTGGGTTGTTGGTATCTAACTTCTTGAGTTCTTTATATATATTGGACATTAGTCCTTGGTTGAATGTAGGGTTAGTGATTACCCTTTCCCAATCCATGGGCTGTCATTCTGTTCTATTGACAGCATCCTTTGCCTTCCAGAAGCAATTTCATTTTCTTCAGTCTCATTGATGAATTGTTGATCTTAGAGCCAGAGTCATTGGTGTTCTGTTTAAGAAGTTTTCTGTGGTACCAATGGGTTCAACACTTTTCCCCACTTTCTGATTTGGTAGGTTTATGGTATACTGTTTAATGTTGAGGACTTTCACTCAGTTGGACTTGAGTTTTGTGTAAGGTAATATATATGCATCTCTTTGAATTCTTCTACATATGTACATCCAGTTAGACCAGCACCATTTGTTGAAGAGGCTTTCTTTTTGCCATTGTATGGTTTTGCATTCTTTGTCAAAAATTAAGTGTACACAGCTGTGTGGGATTATTTCAGGGTCTTCCATTCGATTCCATTGATCAATCTGTCTCTTTCTATAACAATACCTTGCAGGTTTTCTTTTCTTTTCTTTTTTAATCATTATTGCTCTGTAAAACAGCTTGAGGTCAGGGGTGGAGATAGCTCCAGAAGTTGTTTTATTGTTTAGGATTGTTTTAGCTATCGGGTTTTATTTGTTTTTCAATATGAGGTTGGCAATTGTTATTTCAAATTTTGTAAAGAATTGTGTTGTAATTTTGATGGGAATTACATTGAATCTGCAAATTGCTTTTGGTAAGATGGCCATTTCCACTATATTAATCCTACCCATCCATCTTCTGCAATCTTCTTCAATTTTTTTGGTGATTTAACGTTCTTATGATATAGGTCTTTCATATTTGGTAAGAGTTATACCAAGTTATTTTACATTATTAGTAGCTATTGTAAAGTGTGTTGTTTCCTTAATTTCTTTCTTGGCCTGTTTATTATTTGTTTAAAGAAGGGCTACTGATTTTTTGGCTTGCCCCACCACCACCAAATTTTGTATACAGCCACTTGCTGAAGGAGTTATCTGATAAAATTGTTGATGTTACTTGTGTATACTATCATATTGTGTGCTAATAGCAATACTTTAACGTCTTCCTAACCAGTTTGCATTCTCTCAGCCTCCTTTAGTTGTCTTATTGCTCTATCTAGAACTACAATTATATTTTGAATAGATAGTGAGACAGTCAGCAGCCCCTGTCTTGTTCTTAATTTTAGTAGAACTGCTTTAAGTTTCTCTTCATTATAATTTGGCTTGTTGTAGGTAACTTTTATTATGTTTGGGTATATACCATGTGTCCCTGGTCTCGCTAAGAATTTTAACATGAAAGCATGTTGGATTTTGTCAAAGGCTTTTCCAGCATCTAATGAGATGATCATGTTATTCTTTTCTTTCATACGGTGGATTATGTTGATAGGTTTTCATATATTGAAGCATCCCTGTTGAGGGGAGTTTCTGATACTAAGGTTTAATTTGCTAATTGGTTCTTGATTTGTCAATAAAGAAGGCCAGAAGCTTATTGCTGTGCAGAAGGTATATATGGGACTTTCAGGTCTCTGGACGAAAAGGTAGATACAAGGAGGGGGACGGGCTTTGTTTGCCATGCTTTTCAGGAAAGAGGATGCTGAAATCATGTAAGGTCTTGGGGTAGCTAGTGCCTGAGGCCTCCACTATGGACTGATGGCCAAGGAGGTTTATCAGGGACTAGCTGATACAAGCCACTAAGTTTAGGGCAGGAGGAGAAATGGAGACAATAATTGGTAAGTGCATGTTTCCAGACAGTTGTGCCTAACTGGCAAGTTCTAAAATAACAAAGCTGTGTGTCTTTTATTCATGGAAATCAAGGGGCTCTGGAGTGGACTGCTAGTGTGACACACTCCTGGGGCAAAGGTGGGTAGAGAGAGAGAGAGGCTGTGTTGGGGTTGGAGGAAGCTGATTCTGAAGTCAAGTCAAAGCAAAGGCAATTAGAAAAGAAAACTAACTTGAGGCTGATTGTGATCAATCCCAGAGCTAAGCCAGTTGGGACAAAGGGGAGCTAGGAGGGGCCAGATTGAAGCAGCTCATGGGAAAGTTGGTATCCTGTTTTTAAAACTACAGGCAACACATCTCTGTATCCCTGGGATGAAACCTACTTGATCATGATGGTTGATGATTTTGATGTGTTCCTAGATTTAGTTTGTGAGTATTTTACTGAGTACTTTTGCATCAATGTTCATAAGAGAAATTGTTCTGAAATTCTCTTTGCTTGTTGAGTCTTTGTGTGGTTTAGGTACCAGTGACTGTGACTTCATAGAATGAGTTTGGGGGTGTTACTTCTATTTCTATGTTATGGAATAGTTTGAGGAATATTGGCTCTACTTTGAAAGTCTGGTAGAATTCTGCACTAAAACCATCAAGTCCTGGGCTTTTTTGGTTGGAAGAATTTTAATGACTGATTCTATTTTTTTAGCGGAGAGAGGCTGGGTTGGGGTTGGAGGAATTATGGGACAATTTAGATAGCTTATCTAATCTTGATTTAACATGTATATACATGCATGTTCTAACATGCATATAGTTATTATGTACATGTTTCAATGTATATAATTTCTAAATTGTATGATACATGTTAGTTTATATAATTCATAGTTGAGCTCACTTGCTTGATTGGATTGGAATAGGCAGGTGTACTTATCTGGAATCTATTTGATCTGTAACAGGCAGGTCCAAATCTTAGGACTCTTGATTATGTACAGTTTACAAAACTAAACTTTTGTTTACTTTAGTTTACAAAAGAATGCACATTAATATTCACTATAGTACAGAAATCCACATTTTAGAAATATAGTTAACAGGAGTCTATTAGACAAAAAGAGTAGACTCATGACTTTGAGACCTAATAAGAGATTGCAGCTATAGATATACAGATTTGAACAGAAATGTTTTTAGCCTGGTGAGAAACAACCTTAAGTTTATATTTAGAAGACAGCCAAAGGAAATTTAAAATCTTGAGCTTGTGACTGAATTGTAAACTGCCAGTGTTCCATTAGTTTATCAGAATTCCATTGATCAATGTTAAAGTTCTGAACTTTGAAATAGCAATAGAATGTGGGAGGAATACGAAATATTTTCCAATTTTTAAAAAATAGATTTATTTATTTTATGAATATGAGTTCATTGCAGCTATCTTCAGACATAGCAGAAGAGAGCATCAGATCCCATTACAGGTTGTTGTGAACCATCATGTTGTTTCTGGGATTAAACTCAGAACCTCTAGCAGAGTAGTCTGTTCTCTTAAGCGCTGAGCCATCATCTCACCAGTCCTAATCAAGGTTCAAAGACTAAAAGTATTCTACATGCACTTTACCTAGTCTGTGTACATCCAAATACTTTTGAAGTCTTAAACTTTCCAGGTTGCTAAATTTATTACACCTTCATCAGAAAACCAAGGACAAACCTATTCTACAAAAATCTTAAACGCTATGTAATCACTGTTGACCTACTGTAGTGAAGCACAACAGGCATTTGTACAAAGAGTATAGCCATTTCTACTTCCCATTTTCCTTTCCTTTCCTTTCCTTTCCTTTCCTTTCCTTTCCTTTCCTTTCCTTTCCTTTCCTTTCCTTTCCTTTCCTTTTCTCTTTCCTTTCCTTTCCTTTCCTTTCCTTTCCTTTCCTTTCCTTTCCTTTCCTTTCCTTTCCTTTCCTTTCCTTTCCTTTCCTTTCCTTTCCTTTTCCCTTTCCTTTCCTTTCCTTTCCTTTCCTTTCCTTTCCTTTCCTTTCCTTTCCTTTCCTTTCCTTTCCTTTTCTTTTTCTCTTATTATCTCATTTTTACTTTTTCCAAGCTCCCTTCCTTTTTCTGAGCTCCATCATCTATGTTTTCCTGTGACTTTTATTCCTAAAAGTTACTTACAGCTGACAATACTTTGACATTTCCTGAACACTCAACTTCCGGCTGTGTCTTTCACTATGTTCCCTATATACAAGCCACAAGGTAGATCCATTTCTTCTGGAGCCAACTGGCCAGTCAACATGTGAACCAGGATTGGGAGAGCTTGGTTGAATATAGGAAAGGCAGAAAAGAAATGTGAGAGACAGCGATAGGAGTGCTGCTGGTTAACACCATGCCAGCAAGCAAGTGTATTTTCTCAGTGTCTTTTAAAGGCAAGCAACACAAAGCAAAACCAATTCCAGGATGATAAACAATGACCACAAATGTTTATGTGGCAAATTTATCATACACAATATCTATGTTTGACTAGGGCAGTTCCCTTCAGGCTAAGACAGTCTCAAGGACATATGCATAAGTGAAGAAACTTGGCAGGGTATAATGCATATCTTAATTAAAAACAAAGACAGATATTGGTACAATCACTATGATTATTCACAAGCAAAAACTCAGCCAAAATTAACTCTGGATATGCTCCTCACAAGAAATTTTCTCAGCCATAAAACTTAACCAGAATTCGTCCTAGGTACAGTATGTTCAATGTTCTACTAGGAAGAACAGGACTTTCTCTTGGCACCATCTTGTAAAAGTAATCTACAACAGTCAACACCATATGAGCAATATACATGTATTCATGACTAGATACTAATGGGTTATATCATTTTATGGATGGATACAATACAGACTTGTAGACATGGCACTCAAACAAGGCCATCAGGTAAGCTTAGTCCTCCTTCTCAGGAGGCACTTTGCAGCCAAACAACTTGATAGAGCCAGACTTGCTGTAGCTGGATTTCTCCAGTAGTATGACTGAGAACAATGGTCCTACACAGGCTCTGGCAGCCAACAGAAATCTAAATTTTCTCAGGCCTAGATCTGGCAAATGACATCCTGGCTCTATATGAGTGCCTGAACAGAACATTCCTGTGAACAATCTGACCATCTCTGCAGCAGAGGTATCTTTCTGGGTTTATCCTGGTAACTTCTTAAGCTAGTCTATCCAGAGAACCTTTGTCATAAAAATGGGTAAACCTGGCAGAGAACACTGTTAAAGGAGTAGAATATGATCTTTACTGGGGATATTCCTGAATAAAAATATAAATCCAGTCAGGAATGGAGGTGCCCACCTTGAGATCCCATCAAGTTTGAGGCAGATCCAGGCAGATCTCTGTGAGTTCAAGTACATTCTAGAGAGAACAGAAGGGAGTCATAAGGATGCAGATTCACAGAGTATCAAACATATTGTTTCCTGCATAGAAGTTCTTGTTAACTATACAAGCACAATACTTTGAGGTGTTCTTTCCCTGGCAGTGGGTCTTAGCTTTCCTGATGAACAGAATCCCATGAAAGACAGAGATATCAAGTACAGGGGACACAGGGGTGTCCACCCTCTCCTTCCAGTCTGGGATCCCATGTCATCCAGGCAAATTAATATTGTAGCTTTTCTACTAAGTCCTTTTCCTAGATGGTCAGTTCCTTCTGCTTGTGTAAGTACTGCAGCATTTCCTCCAGGCTTTCCAGATACTGTTTGTTAGAAGACGGTGTTCTTAGTGGACGTTTGGACATAGGGATGCATAAGCTTTCATACAAGAACAACCACATACAGAGAATCACAAAAGTTTGGTGGACAGCCAGGCAAGCTAGAAGAAGTTTTTCCACCAATATTCTTCAGATGTAAGGAACCCTGTTTTAAGGAAGAGACTGTCGAGAAATAAAACCAATGGTCTCATTAAGTCACACACACACACACACACACACACACACACACACACACACACACACACGATGTCCCACCCCACCCACAGGCTTCATGCTGGATGAGCATGGCAGTATAGGCTAAGCACACCAGCTCCTTCAGAAGAGGTTAGAACTCTGCTATCCAACTCGTGGGACCTAAAACTGCAGTGAGGAGCATGTGCTGCTTGGCCAGAGTATGTTGAGGTGCTTAGAGAATGTTTCCCCTTATAACTCAAGTCTCTAACCATTTTCCTTAGCCTGTCAAAAGTTTCTTTTTTTTTTTTTTTTCTCTTGTTCCGGTCAATCCCGTGCATAGTCCTGGTCATCTAGTACCTACAGGATTTAACCTCCAGGAAGGCAGAGCTCTCTCAAAACATTCACACAAACAGGGCTTACAAGCTTACTCAGGCTACCATCAGGGTAAACTAACAACTGGGCAATGGGGAGAGACCTCAGTGGGTTGCAGGAAGGAAGACGGCCATAATCCACCCAAATCAGTGACAATAGGAAGCACTCATTTGACATTTGTACCTGTCTCTTCTTCCTGCTATGTACTTCCCATTTGTGATACCAAATAACCACTGACATGGAGATGAGTCTTAGGACCCAGGAATCAATCAAAGCTCTGTGAATATCATTCCACCTAACATGGGGAGATGTAGGTCTGTGGCATCTTGTTAGCCCATCTGCATCACTGAACTTCATCTTTAAGCAGAATAGCAGGGTCTGCTCACCAATAATTCAGTTTCTCAGAAGATGATTACTTTCCAGAATACTTGCACATTGACAGCAAAATGAACAATCACAATACATGAGGTGGGTGGCTGGTTGGGGGTGTGGATTTCTAAGGTGATGCATGAACGCACAAGTGTGTGGATATGCAGACAGGCAATCCAATTGGCAATTGGTGTCAGACATTATCCTGACCCAACTTCCTGTCCCTACCTGCCATTGTCTAGATGTCACTGGTATCTTCCTGTTGGTCTTTACAGATCAGCTTCAAATATGCCAAGTAATGCTATAACAGGGCCAAATCTTCCTGCACTTTCTTGGCCTCATTATGTCCACTTGCTCTTTCAGTGGGGTCTGCTGAACCTGGAGCCAGCTGTGGAATTTGCTGGAGACCCCTTCTGCATAGTAAGCCCCTTTCAGCCTCCTCCTGCCATTCCTACTCCCAGGCTCCATTAACCCCACCAGGCCCTAGGTTCACATGAGGATCTATGAAAGAACCCAATGCACCCACGATAGCTGATCAAAAACAGCACAATTGATTCAGGAAAGAATGAATGACATCTGAAATTTCCAACACCAACAGGGATCCACATTCCTCCAAAAGAAAGAGGAATCTCGCTATGTCCAAGGTATTGGGGAAAACATCAAAAAGTAGGGGACAAGTTACCTCAAGGTAGGATAGTAGAACCCTGTGGAGGACATTCTATCCATGTATTTCATCTTACTTAGCTCTGTAAAACCCTGCCTGAGTCCCAGAGGCCCAGGGCTGCCTAGTAACCCTCTCATGGTATGGATCATTTTTTTCTATCTAGAAGTTCTTGAGGATGGCAGGTCAATACTGGGAAGGGTAACAGTTTCTTTCACACTGAGCAAAACTGAGTGGGAGAGGCATAAAGCATGCTGATGGCTAAGAGGCAGATGGGATAGAATCAGAGCTGCAGACTCTCCATTGTTGTGACTTGGTGTGATGCTGTTTGTATTCTGATGTTAATTCTGTTTTCTTAGGAGGGGTTACCCACAATGAGTAGTCTATTAAGTACTCAGGTGATATTATGTGAACCTTCTCCCCCATTTTAACTGGTCAATAAAGGCTAGAGCCTGTGATTGGGCAATAGAGAAGAAAGGTGGGACTGGAGGTTTGAGAGTGGGAGCAGATAGAGAGGCAGTAGAGAATGAGAGGGGAAGGAGAGAGGATGATAGAGGGGGAGGAAGCCATGATAGACAAGAACCATGTGGCCAGGAGAAAACACAAGTAACAGGGTCTTATGGCTGGGGAATAAGTTAGTATAGTATTAGATCTGCTCAATCTAGGCATATAGGCTATAATTATAATAACTGGATGTTGTTGTTTTTTTTTATGAACTTATTGGGGTTGGAAATTCAAGCAACATTATAGTCCAGAAACAAAGAAAGTCAGAAATGGCTATTTGTCAACTGATTGACTCCTTGACAGGAACATACTGATAGAATCTAGTCTCATTTTAAAGCTTCTTGAAGTTCTCTGAAACCTCATGCTCTAACCTCTGCAGGTACATCATGACCTGCTGATACCCCAACTTGACTTTCTCATGGAGAGGATTAGGCCTGTGGTGGGGCCTGGTCCTAGCAGGATAGAACCACATGAACACTAGCTCCTAGAGCTTGAACTATAAACTCAGGTTGCATTGTGGATTACCACAGTCCTGAGAATGCCACATTCTGGATTCTATATACTAGGACCTTCTGGTGCTTTTGAAACTTGTTATCTAGGCCGCAGGTCAGAAGAGGCAAGACCCAAATAGAGGGTGCCATGATTACTTAAATTCACTCAGTAGGGCTGAAAGGGAAGTCTAACCCATTATGCTTTCAGGAGCCTATGCAAAAGGTCTTGGCCCACCAGAAGCCGGTGATTTCATATCTCTTCTTTTCATAAAGAAGGAAGGGATTCTAGACCCTGGGTAACCAATACTGCAGGCATTAACATTGCCAATAATTTTGTGAATAAGACACCAAATGAGGACAGCTTTATAAACTGTCCAAGGGATACAAATATGCAGACAAAGTGACCACATAAACCAACAACAGTGCTGTTTAAAGTGAGGCTCCTAGACATCAACACTAGTATCACCTTGAAAATTTTACACAGTCAAATCTTCAGGCCAAAATGTACTCCTCTGGTTTCTAGTGTCTGTAGTGACATATAAATATGCAAACATATTTATGCTTGGGTTTGTGTGTACACATGTGTATACACACTTGTACACACACACACATACACACACACACACACACACACACACACATAAATGGGGGAGGAGTGAAAGGGACAGAGTCAGAGAGGAAGAGTGAGAGACAGAGAGAGCCCAAGAATTTCATGGAACAGCATTGTCTCAGTGTATAAGGTATATGGACAAAGAAGAATGAGCCCCATTCCTTCTAGTCAAGCACTGAGATGAAAAAAGTGTAGGACCAGGCCTCTTCAGCTGTTACCAGGAGCTTTCAGCACTCAGCCACCTTCCAGGTAAGTATAAAGATCACAAATTCACACCAGCTAGGATCTCACAAGGCTACCACTTGTTAAGGTCTTTCCAAATGCATGCTGGGAACTCACTTTCCACTGCCTTAATTCCTGAGTTCTGTCACCCAGACCACAGGCTCAAGTTTTTATTTGGAGGAAGCAGAAGACTCTATTTCCCATCTCACTCCTGCTCAAGCATTCAGGTTCTGCTTCTCTTCTGAGAAACATTTAGAGACATGAGGTTGGGCACAGGGACATCCTGGAGGTACAGCATCCTAGAACCCACAACCTTAAAAGAATATTGCACACCCAAAACTAACACTATGGGGTTTTAAAAAATGAATACCTATTGTATTCATTGTACCTATTGGATCTTTTAGTGATGAAGCTCAGGCAATCTCACTGCTCATTTCTCTCACTGGCCATTAGCTACAGCTCTGTGGTCAGCTGTTCTTCTTCCTTCCTAACCTGCTTCTTGGTTAGGAAAGTTGTGGGAGATGATGGCTGTCTGCCAGCCTCTGTAAATAGAAGAGTACAAGTGAACTTGCATGGTGAGAAGGCATAGTGGATGGGCAGAGCACTCTGAGGCCCAAACATAAAGAGCATGCCTGGATCCCAGTGAGTCCTGAAAGATTTTGGCCCAGGGTTGAGATGTCTCTTCTGTGGATCCCAGCTCTCCCATCACTCTGTAGAGATGGGGGTATCTAAGCAACCAGTTGTGTCTTCTACTTTCTTATACAAATACTTATAGTGAACACAGAGATGGCCTCCCCAGGCTTATTAACAATGGTATGTGGCGCAACTTGACTTCAGAGCCTTCAAGCCTGTGGTTTCAGAAGGCAGAAGATAAATGGCACAGTGCTGAAGCACTCAGGTGCTCTGGAGATTCCCATATCTCTAGACTCCTGACTATGGATTAAAAAGTCATGCAGGGGCTGAACATAGTCAAAGACTGATCAATTCACACCACTGAGAGACCAAACACCCCAGAGGTAGCATTAAAGATCCAATCTCTGCCTTGGTCTACTACCTCTAACAGTTGTTTAGCTACTCTAGAGCTAGTGAAGAAAGCTAAGGAGACCACTATCAGAGCCAGGTGGTCAGGAGATTCTGAAAACTTAATATCACGTCCAGAAGCAGATTTTTCTCCCTGTTACTACTGTCAAATGACCACTGCATCTAAGAGAAGCCACTGGGAGTAAAGTACAGTGATACCCTGCCTTAAATTGGGAAAAGTTAGTCTGTCCCTAATGGTCTCATTAGGACCCCATGTAAAACACTCAACGTCCAATAAGATTAAAAGCTAGGAGCTCAGAGTATAATAGCTTTGGCCTTGCCAGCTTTCAGAATGGACAAATTAATACCCTGAAATTCTTAACTTTTAGCAATTATAAGCATGGAAATCCATTTGCTTTCCAAAGGCTTCAGTTCTTGTGCCCCATTACTAGAAATTCCAGCTCAAGCTCTAGAAAGCTCCAATTTCCCTGCCCAGGACTTGCTGTGCATTCCCCAAGACCACTTCTTTCTTGTTGGATATCTCTGAGATGGAAGGCCAGCTTCCTTCTGCCTTTCTCTAGTCTTTCTGTACTTCCCATTCTCTCTACCAAGTTGATACTTCAGTCAGGTAAGCATGTCTAGGGATGAACCCTGTAACACTGACTGAATGCCCTAAGAGCAGTTACACTGGTGTCATCACAAGAGATGTCAAGAGCTCTCAGAGATACAATAGCATGCCCAGAGAAGGGAATGCTGATGTTACAGGGAAGACCCATTGCTTCACTGATAATGTGATCTCTATAATGACCAGAAGCTAAGGTACATTTTCCAGGGGTCTCCTAGGACATAGCCATTGAGCACCACTACCTTCCAAAGCCAGAGATCACTCTAGGCTTGATTGGAATCACATTAGTTCTTCCCATGTGTGGACTTAGTGTTTACTTTCCAAAACCTGCCAAGAATTATTTCATTCCTTCCTTAAAATCTCCTTACTCATTCATCAATATGAGCTATTAAATACTACTGAGAAACCACACTAGGATGAATGTGGAGGAGATCTCCTGCCTACATATACAGGTGCTGGAAAACACATCCAGGAAGAGCCTGCAGGGTGGGTGGCAATGTGGAATATGGATTAGGGTGTATAGTCATATAAGCCATGTGCTTAGTCTTTGAAAGTTGCCCCAAGATGCCTTAGCAGAGAGTGAGTGCATCCATCAGGTGCCGGCACCCAAGAGAAAAAGCACTCGGGCCGAGTGTGGCGCTCTCTCCTCTCTGCACTAGAGATACCAAGGCAGAATTAGTTACAGGCCTCTATGAGCTATACTGTGAGATTTTGTCTGAAGGAAGAAAAAAGTCAACTGGGTGCTGAAGTGAGGATGTAGGAAAATACTGCAGACATATCTCAGTTAACAGAATGAATGCCTAGCACATAGGACTCAGTGACTAGTGCTGTCTGCACAGGCCCTGGTTGACCCACTTGTAATCCTACCTCTTGTGAGGTGGAAGGAGAATCATCTGAGATCAAGGTTAATCTTCACAGCCAAGTAGACAATGACTAGGAATACATGAGACCCTCTCCCACAAAACAAAACAGAAATAAACCCTACCTCCAAGGTCTCACCTAACAATCTTTTTCTATTGAAATGATCTACCATTCTCCCTACTACTCTTAAATTCTAGGAAGATGGAGAGGAAGTAGAAGTGGTCTCTCTATTCTAAGGATCTTACTCTTGTCTTTCTTTCGGTCCATACTGAGACCAAATGAAAGTGCGTTTCATCATCTGAACTATTGAGTAATATCCTCTGCTGCTAGCATTGGCACTGTGCTCTTCTGAGTGATACTGTCTCAGAAGGAAGTATGAGGTGCTGAGGCCAAACCCTACTGATCCCTTCAAATGGCTAGACAGAAGTTATCAGAAACATTCCACTTCTTGTCCTGAGACTAAAACAAGCTTATTCATTGTCTTAAGCTTTTACTGCTGTGAACAAACACCATGACCAAGGCAATCTTATAAAGGACAACATTTAAATGGGGCTGGCTTACAGGTTCAGAGTTTCAGTCCATTATCATCAAGGTGGGAGTATGGCAGCATCCAGGCAGGCATGGATCAGGTGGAGCTAAGATTTCAACATCTTGTTCCAAAGGCAGACAGAAGACTGGCTTCCAGGCAGCTAAAACGAGGTTCTTAAAGACCATAGTCTCAGTGACACACTTCCTCCAAGACCACACCTTCAAATAGCGTCACTCCCAGAGCAAGGCATATTTAAACCATCACACCCATTGTGAATCTTGTGGGCTATTTAACAACACAACATAATCCCACCCCCACCTTTCAGAGTTCAATACAGGGTGGTGTTCATGCACCCAGATGAGTATCTTGGCTTATTTCATTTACCTTGAACCCAGGGCATTCCATGTAAACACTCTACCATGACATACATTCCCAGTCCCAATTTCATTTCTTGTTTTTTTCATGTGTCCTTGATCATCACATGTTGGCCCATCCTGTCTGTTCCTCTTAAAATCACCCTTAAGGTCTCTGTGGCTGTCAAGGAGATTGTTCTTCTTACTTTCCTCTTCATGGCCATATTAGAATTCACACATACAGTGAAGCACTTGTCTTGATTAAATATATAAAAACTACTTCTTATGCATTGTATGTAGAAAACCATTCCTTTAAAGTACTATGTATTATGTTGATGATCATCACATTTCTCTTTGGTATCATATTTTTCTCCATAACAAGGATAACTTATTATAAGATTCAGGATAATGTTTAGTTCTAAATTGTTGGGTCTTTCCATACTTATCTGCTGTATAATACACTGGATACACTTAAAGCCCTTATTAGCAGAATGAGTGCTCTGATGTAAAGCATATTGCTAGCTCTGTGACAGTGAGAATTTGTTGGTAATTCTAATGAGAAATCACTATGAAGACAGCAATACCCCTTTCTACAGTAACTTTTGTCTTTCATGTTCTTTAAAAATTGGGTCTGTATTTGGTTAAGGTATATTTTTATAAAATTTCATTGACTATATTTAAGTGGATACACAATAGGCTGAATATGATAGTTGTGTGATAATCAAGTTGTAATTACATATTTGGGATTGCTTGGGACTTGTGTTTACAGCCACGCTATTCAAAGCTGCTTGGTGATACTATTTGAGATCACAAACAATTAGTAGACCAGAGCTCTGGCTTCAAGTGGAATGGGCAAATTTCAAATTAATTCAGTCAGCAATTGTGTAAATCATTCTTCTGGGGAAAGAAATGCTCAAGAACACAAATCAGTTATCAGAACAACATTGCTGTAAAGAATATCATGAGGTTGTTTATACCACTTACGTATACAAACAAACATAATCCTTATGAGCAGTATAACTCTGTTTGTAATTGAATCCTGTTAAGAACACTGTGCTTTGATCCCTGTGATAGGTATCTTAGCTTCATAATTACTGAGTTTTTAGGACAAGTATTTCCTTTATTACTTATGTGTTTGATGTGGAGTGATCTTTCTGATTTGAAAGTGATTAAGTTCTATTCAATATTAAATGACACATTAGGGTAAACATTCAATATTTTTATTTGAAATACCATCCTCATTGTGCTGACTGTGTGTTTTTATGTTTGTATATGTGTGTATGATCCAGTGAACATGGATGATCTGAAATTTTGAGTTATCTGAAAATGCTTTTGGTTTTGCTGCTCACAATCAGTAATATGCCTAGATTAAATTTCTAGGACTTGGGTTGGCTGAAAGTCTACAAACTCAGAGTAAATACATGTCCTGATTTGGTCACACTTTTCCTTAAACTGTTGGGATGTTAGCTACTCATTTCTCTGTCGTTCCTAACAATTCTGAGACATGTACTTCATTGTTACATTTAGCTATTCATTTATTTTATGAGACACAGAAGCAAGAAGAATATCTCTACTTAGGCTTTCTAGAGAAAAAAAATCAAACACTAGGTAAAAAAATAAATTTTATGATGACTTATTAATATTTCCACAAGAATATTTTATTTTTATTCCATTCTTAAATTGTAATTGTATATATTTTCTGTGCTAAAAATAATATTTGAGAATTATCTGGAGGCCATCATCCTGAGTGAAGTAACCCATTCACAAAAGAACTCACATAACATGTACTCACTGATATGTGGATATTAGACCAGAAACCTAGACTACCCAAGATACAATTTACTAAACACATGATACTCAAGAAGAAGGAAGATCAAAATGTGGACACGTCACCCCTTCCTAGAATTAAGAACAAAGCACACATTGAGAGAGTTAAAGGGAGCATTTGTACAGCTCAATCCAAAGGATGGACCCAACGACTGCGGCTGCCAGGGATCCATCCCACAATCAGTCACCAAACATAGACACTATATCATATGCCAGCAAGATGGTGCTGAAAGGGCCCGGATATAGCGGTCTCGGGGGAAAATATACCAATCCCTGGCAAACATGGAGGCGGAAGCTCATGGTCAGCTTTTAGATGGAACACAGGGTTCCCAAGGAAGAAGGAGCTAGAGAAAGTACCCAAGGAGCTGAAGGGGTCTTCAACCCTCTAGGTGGAAGAATAACCATGAACTAACTAGTACCCCCTGGGCTCGTGTCTCTAGCTGCATATATAGAAGAGGATGGCCTAGTTGGCCATCAGTGGGAAGAGAGGTCCCTTGGTTATGCAGACTTTATATGCACCAATACAGGGGAACGCTGGGGCCAGGGGGTGGGAGCGGGTGGGTAGGGTAGCAGGGCCGGGAGGGGGGAGGATACAGGGAACTTTCTGGATAACACTTGAAATGTAAATGAAGAAAATATCTAATAAAAGTTGAAAAAAAATATTAGGCAAGAATTTGAAACTTGGAACTTTACAAGCATATGTGCAAATAATTTACATATAGATCTACCAACTCCCCTCCACAAAAAACAGTTAAACAAAATGAAAAAATAAGCAAACAATTAACATACATATAGATTCCTAGATTAACATAGTAAATGTATCTAGTGATTTTTTGAAATAAAAATAAATGCAAAGAAGGGCGTCATGGAAAGATTTTTACCAAACTCTGTTTATAAGTGTGTAGATTGTTATTAAACATCCTATAAAGAAATTGGGAATTATGTAGTAAAAATTGATCAGTGATAAACACAAAGATTCACACAGAAAAACATTCACAGAACTTATTAAGTTGCACTTAACTGTGGGTTTTAGGCTCAGTTATTCTCTGATTTGAGGAACTCATTACTGTGGGAATAATGGCTTTTCAAACTGTGTCATTCTTTGAAAGAGTCCACTTGGCAGCAGTTTTGACTTTATTTTGATGATGGAGAATGAGTCCTTTCTGAATAGATATGTGAACAGCTGTGGTGGGTGGTTTGAATGAAAATAGCCCCAACAGGCTCATATATTTGACTCTGCTTGGCCCTTCACTGGTGAAATTGTTTTAGGAAGAATTAGGAGATATGGCCTTGTTAGAGGAGATGTATCACTGAGGTAGACTTTGAAGTTTTAAAAGCTTGTGCCAAACCCAGTTTCTCTCTTTCTGTTTCCAACTAGAGGATGTCATATAGGCTCTGATCTACTGCCCTAGTGCCATGCCTGCTTGCCTGATGCCATGTTCCTTACCATGATGGTTGTAGACTCATCTTCTAAATGACCAATTAAATGATTTCTTTCATAAACCTTGGTGCCCCTTCACAGTAATAGAAAAGCAACTAAGACAGTAACAGTAACTTTCTGGCACCACTTAGTAAAGTGTAATGAATTATTTATTCCTGAAAGTAGAAAGGACACCACCTTATGAAGTTACTGGTGTGAACTAGGAATGTGGACTCACAGGAATATGTTCAAACTTGTTATCTGATAAACCAGGCCTGATGAATTACTGAACTAAAGTCTTCTACCAGCCTTTAATCAGAACACCCAGTATATATTTAAATAAACAAATAGTGAACTCTTTACTGTCCCAGGAACTTAAGCTTGATTTGGTCCCTCCTATTGATATGGCTTACTCTAATTACTTTCTTCACAACCAGCTATATGCATATGTGGATCTGCTTGACAACTGTCTATAGATGAATCTGAACTTCGTTCTACTCATATACAGAATTCAGTTCTATAGCTCAAGTCTGATTTTATAGTTAAACTTCACAGCAACTTCTGTAGAGGAATTTTAATCCAGGAACATGGCTGCTCTGGCAAGAGATCATATCCAAGGACGTTCTAGGTCTATGTGATTTAGCTGGAATGTAGACACAGCCTGGATTACACTATAATCGAGGTGGAATACAGACACACCTTCAGTAAACAACTTTAACTCCAAACAATGTAGTTTTAGTCAAGGTTAGTTTGTAGAAGGAAGCACTCGTGTTGGAAAGTGACTTCTAGTTGGAGGGCAGGTCAGTGAGTATAGTTCAGTTGAGTTCAGGCAAGGCAGTTGAATTTGGTTGAGTTTAGGTCAGAGAGTTTTTCCAAGCACAGCAATTCATTCAGAAACTGAAAGAAGCCAGTTTGAATCAATATGCATGGTAAGGAGTTTTGAGCCAGAGCAGCTGAGATGTAGGAGGCTGCCAGAGTTCATAAAGTTCTAGAAAGAGAAAGCTTATTCGGCAGTAGGCCTCTGAGATGACAATCACATCAGATGAATAAGTTACTTTTAAAATCTACCATATATGTGTCCAGAGACCCTTCTCCATCTAGTTCACCCCACTCCCATGCATATTTGCATTTGTATCAGTTTGCTGGCTAATTTTAAGTCAACTTGTCATAAGCTAGAGTTACTGTTTGTTTTTCTGGGAGCAGGAACAAGGCTTGCTTTCTCTATCATTCTCTCCCCACTCTATTGTATTGGTAGTCTAATAATTCTATCACAAGATGAGCAATTCATCAAGACACTTGGTAAAGCTTTATACACAGAAAATGAATACACGGGCAACTGATTGGAGGCTGATCCTGGGCAGGGCAAGCACAAGGATTCTGTAGTTTTGGTGTTGAGAGAAATGCTTCAGTGTCTTCTCCTGGGAAGGCTAAAGTTTTGGGAGATAAATTTTCAGTCAGTTGGAACCATCCCTGGTTCTGGACATAAACAAAGTTTTACTTCCCAGTATGTATGAAATATGGCTAGAGATGTCATACGTGCATTATGTCAGAAACAGAAGAAGGCATTGGTATCTTTCCACAAAGAAAATGATTATACTGTTAAATTGTATGTATCTATTAATTTTCCTTTTTCCCTGCATTTTTCCATTATGCCATTTTAGTGAATGTAGTCTATACATGATAAAAATAAAAATATATAACCACATTCAATTAATAAGAGACATTTCTGTTTTGGCTTACAATGTGAGTGCCTTTTCTTCTCCACCATCATTGAATTTGTTCATCTATTTAGGAACTAACTGAGCACATGCAGACAACATTTTGCTACTCTCTCCTTCCTTATTTAATCCTTCTTCCTTAAATCACCACTTCTTTTATAAAAAGCATACCACAGATAGTATATTGAAAATTGTTTAAATTTCATTTGGTACAATTTAGAAATCATTCAAATTATGTATTCAACAAAACTGCAAATTATCCTTGTAGATTTATGCTGTAGGCTCAAGGCACTTTAGGTATAATGACTTTGTAATGATGAATTTAATGCTGGGGTCTAAGCAGGTAGGTACACTGCTAATTGAAGTGTACAGGCAAATTATTCATACCTTCTTAGACTTTTAAATTGGTCTTTTCTAAATAAGTAAGGAAAGGCATCAAATACATCACCTCTCATATCCATATAAGCATGAGCTTATTATAATCAAACTCATTCCCAGTTTTATAGTATTATATACAAGAGTTTATGTTAAGTATTAGTATATAAATGGTGCATATTAAAATCAAATTTTAAGGTTGAAATGTATTAAAATTACATGATAAAAATGAGAAACCCTTTTGTACTTTAAATTTTTATTTCTAAAGGAAAACCAAGCCTACACACTTCATAAACATTTAACATAATTTTCCAAATTGCTACAAGTACAACTGTATATTTGTGTGTTCATTTTGTCTATAGACAATTATCATGAAACCTCACGTTTTCTTGCAGATACAATCTTTTCATCCAGCTCCCAACTTAATTTCCAAATGATGCATATTTCAGTCTTGTGTTCTCCCGCCTTCCAAGTGCCTCTTTAGAGCTCCCACGGCAGGGCTGGATGGCCTGCTCAGTGGCCTCTCTGCTGAATCGGCCACTCTCCTTGTCAGGAGTCCTCTTCATCTGATTTCCACGTGTCTTGAGGATTTTTTTTTTAATAAAAGGTCTTTGTTAATTCTATTTCTATAAACTTAACCTAAACTTTTTGTTCAACACAATCATAATTTAATGTAACCTGGTTGTCATAAATAACAAACACTCATTTAATTCTTCTTTTTCGCTGAGTTATTGACTAATCAACCAAGTTAAAATAGTACCTACTCTACTTAGCAAACTAGTATACTAGGATTTGTTTTTTCATATCTCATAAGTATTTAGATGTTAATTTTATTATTCACAGATGTCTGTTTTGTCACATTTCAATTTAACTTATACTTACATAAACATTATGTGTGTTTTTCCCAATTTTTTATTATGAATTTTCTTCATTTACATTTCAAATGCTATCCCAAAAGTCCCTCATACCCTCCCCACCTGCTCCCCTACCCACTCACTCCCACTTCTTGGCCCTGGTGTTACCCTGTACTGGGCATATAAAGTTTGCAAGACCTAGGGGACTCTCTTCCCAATGATGGCTGACTAGGCCAACTTCTACTACATATGCAGCTAGAGACACTAGCTCTGGGGGAACTGGTTAGTTCATATTGTTGTTCCACCTATAGGGTTGCAGACCCCCTTTAGCTCCTTGGGTACATTCTCTAGTTCCTCCCTTGAGGGCCCTGTGTTCCATCCAATAGCTGACTGTGAGCATCCACTTCTGTGTTTGCCAGGCACTGGCATAGCCTCACAAGAGACAGCTATATCAGGGTCCTTTCAGCAAAATTTTGCTGGCATATGCAATAGTGTCTGCATTTGGTAGCAAATATGGGATGGATCCCCGGGTGCAGCAGTCTCTGGGTGGTCCATCCTTTAGTCTCAGCTCCAAACTTTGTTTCTGTAACTCCTTCCATGAGTGTTTTGTTCCCAATCCTAAGAAGGGAGGAAGTGACCACATTTTGGTCTTCATTTTCTTGAGTTTCATGTGTTTTACAAATTGTATCTTGGGTATTCTAAATTTCTGGCTAATATCCACTTATCAGTGATTACATATCATGTGAGTTCTATTGTGATTGGGTTTAATCACTCAGAATGATACCCTCCAGATCCATTAATTTGCCTAGGGAATTTCATAAATTCATTGTTTTTAATAGCTGAGTAATACTCCATTCTGTAAATGTACCACATTTTCTGTATCAATTACTCTGCTGAGGGACATCTGGGTTTTTTCCAGCTTCAGGTTATTATAAATAAGGCTGCTATGTACATAGTGGAGCATGTGTCCTTAACACCATTTGGAACATCTTCTGGATATATACCCAAGAGAGGTATTGCTGGATCCTCCAGTAGTACTATCTCCAATTTTCTGAGGAAACGCCAGACTGATTTCCAGAGTGGTTGAACAAGCTTGCAGTCCCACCAACAATAGAGGAGTGTTCCTCTTTCTCCACATCCTTGCCAGCATCTTCTGTCACCCAAATTTTTGATCTTAGCCATTCTGACTGGAGTGAGGTAGAATCTCAGGGTTGTTTTGATTTGCATTTCCCTGATGATTAAGGATGTTGAACATTTTTTCAGGTGCTTTTTAGCCATTCAGTATTCCTGGGTTGAAATCTTTGTTTAGCACTGTGCTCCATTTTTTAATGGGGTTATTTGATTTTCTGGAGTCCAGCTTCTTGGGTTCTTTTTATATATATATATATATATATATATATATATATATATATATATATATATATATATATATATATATATATATATATATATTGGATATTAGTCCCCTATCTGGATTATGATTGGTAAAGATCCTTTCCCATTCTTTTTGGCCTTTTTTTCTTATTGACATTGTCTTTTGCTTTACAGAATCTTTGCAATTTTATGAGGTTCCATTTGTTAATTCTTGATCTTACAGCACAAGCCATTGCTGTTCTATTCAAGAATTTTTCCCATGTGCCTATATCTTCACGGATTTTCCCCACTTTCTCCTTCATAATTTTCAGAGTCTCTGGTTTTATATGGAGTTCCTTGATCCACTTAGACTTGACATTAGTACAATGAGATAAGAATGGATCAATTAGCCTTCTTCTATATGATAACTACCAATTGTGCCAGGATCATTTGTTGAAAATGCTGTCTTCTTTTCCACTACATGGTTTCAGCTCCCTTGTCAAAGATCAAGTGACCATAGGTGTGTGGGTTCATTTTTGGGTCTTCAATTCTATTCCATTGATCTACCTGTCTGTCACTATACCAGTACCATGCAGTTTTTATCACAATTGCTCTGTAGTATAGCTTTAGTCAGGCATGGTCATTCCACCAGAGGTTCTTTTATTGTTGAGGATATTTTT
Organism: Mus minutoides; assembly: GCA_902729485.2. Taxonomy (NCBI): domain Eukaryota; kingdom Metazoa; phylum Chordata; class Mammalia; order Rodentia; family Muridae; genus Mus; species Mus minutoides. The sequence continues at coordinate 100,632 of LR751265.1, forward strand.
TGCTGGGTTTTTTGTTATTCCAGATGAATTTGCAAATTGCCCTTTCTAACTCAGTGAAGAATTGAGTAGGAATTTTGATGAGGATTGCATTGAATCTGTAGATTGCTTTCAGCAATATAGCCATTTTTACTATATTGATCCTCCAAATCCATGAGCATGGGAGATCTTTCCATCTTCTGCGATCTTCCTTGATTTCTTTCTTCAGAGATTTGAAGTTCTTATCATACAAATCTTTCACTTCCTTAGTTAGTCACACCAAGATATTTTATATAATTGTGACTATTATATAGGATGTTGTTTCTCTAATTTCTTTCTCAGCCTGTTTATTCTTTGTGTAGAGAAAGGCCACTGATTTGTTTGAGTTAATTTTATATCCAGCTACTGCACTGAAGCTGTTTATCAGGTTTAGGAGTTCTCTGGCGGAGTTTTTACGCTCACTTATATGTACTATCATATTCTCTGCAAATAGTGATATTTTGACTTCTTCCTTTCCAATTTCTATCCCCTTGACCTCCTGTTTTTGTAGAATTGCTCTGACTAGGACTTCAAGTACTATATTGAATAGGTAGGGAGAAAATGGGCAGCCTTGTCGAGTCCCTGATTTTAGTGGGATTGCTTCCAGCTTCTCTCCATTTACTTTGACGTTGGCTACTGGTTTCCTGTATATTGCTTTTTATTATGTTTAGGTATGGGCCTTGACTTTCTAATCTTTCCAATAGTTTTATTATCAATGGGAGTTGGATTTTGTCAAATGCTTTCTCATCATCTAATGAGATGATCATGTGGTTTTTTTCATTGAATTTATTTATATAGTGGATCATGTTGATGGATTTCTGTATATCAAACCATCCCTGCATTCCTAGAATGAAGCCTACTCGGTCATAATGGATGTTTGTTTTGATATTTCTTGGATTCAATTAGCGAGAATTTTATTGAGTATTTTTGTATCGATATTCATAAGGGAAATTGGTCTGAAGTTCTTTCTGTATCTTTGTTGGGTCTTTATGCGGTTTAGGAATCAGAGTAATTGTGGCTTCTTAGAATGTCTTGGGTAGAGTACATTCTGTTATTATTTTGTGGAATAATTTGAGAAGAGTTGGAATTCGGTCTTCTTTGAAAGTCTGATCGAACTCTGCACTAAACCCTTTTGGTCCTGGGCTTTTTTTAGTTGGGAGACTATTAATGACTGCTTTTATTTCTTTAGGGTATATAGGACTGCTTAGGTCATTAATCTTATCCTGATTTAACTTTGGTACCTTGTATCTGTCTAGAAATTTGTCCATTTCATCCAGGTTTTCCAGTTTTGTTGAGTATAGCCTTTTGTAGAAGGATCTGATGGTGTTTTGGATTTCTGCAGGATCTATTGTTATGTCTTCCCTTTCCTTTCTGATTTTTAAAATTAGGATGCTCTCCCTGTGCCCTGTAGTTAGTCTGGGTAAGGGTTTCTCTATCCTGTTGTTTTTCTCAAGGACCACCTCCTGCTTTGGTTGATTCTTTGAATAGTTCTTTTTATTTCCTGTTGGTTGATTTCATCCCAGAGTTTGTTTATTTCCTGTCTTCTACTCCTCTTGGATAAATTTGCTTCCTTTTGTTCTAGAGCTTTTAGGTGGACTGTCAAGCTGCTAGTGTATGCTCTCTCTAGTTTCTTTTTATGAGTTTTACGCTTAGGAATGCTTTGATTGTGTCCCACAAGGTGGGGTATGTTGTAGCTTCATTTTCATTAAACTCTAGAAAGTCTTTAATTTCTTTCTTTATTTCTTCCTTGATTAGAGTGTTGTTCAGTTTCCATGTGTTGTTGGATTTGAATTATTTATGTTGTTATTGAAGATCAGCCTTAGTCCATGGTGATCTGACAGGATGCATGGGACATATCAATATTTTTGTATCTGTTAAGGCCTGTTTTGTGACCAGTTATATGGTTAGTTTTGGAGAAGGTACCATGAGGTGCTGAGAAGGCATATCCTTTGTTTTAGGATAAAATGTTCTGTAGATATCTGTTATATCCATTTGTTTCATAACTTCTGTTAGTTTCACTGTGTCTCTGTTTAGTTTCTGTTTCCAGGATCTGTCTATTAGAGTGGGGTGACAAGTCTCCCACTATTATTGTTTGAGGTGCAATGTATGTTTTGAGCTTTACTAAAGTTTCTTTAATAAATGTTGCTGCCCTTGCATTTGGAGCATAGATATTCAGAATTGAGAGTTTATCTCGATAGGTTTTACTTTTGATGAGTATGAAGTGCCTCTCTTTGTCTTTTTTTGATAACTTTGGGTTGGAAATTGATTTTATTTGCTATTAGAATGGTTACAGCTTGTTTCTTGGAACAGTTTGCTTGGAAATTTTTTTTCCAGCCTTTCACTCTGGGGTAGTGTCTGTCTTTGTCCCTGAGGTGGGTTTCCTGCAAGCAGCAAAAGGGTCCTGTTTGTGTAGCCAGTCTGTTAGTCTATCTTTTTATTGGGGAATTGAGTCCATTGATATTAAGAGGTATTAAAGAAAAGTAATTGGTGCTTCCTGTTATTTTGTAGTTAAAGTTGGGAATCGGTTTTTGTGGCTGTCTTCTTTTAAGTTTGTTGAAGGATTACTTTCTTGCTTTTTCTAGGGCATAGTTTCTGTCTGTGTATTCGTGTTTTTTCTGTTATTATCCTTTGAAGGGCTGGATTCATGGAAAGATATTGTGTGAATTTGGTTTTATCATGGAATATTTTGGTTTCTCCATCTATGGTAATTAAGAGTTTTGCTGTGTATAGTAGCCTGAGCTGGCATTTGTGTTCTCTAATGGTCTGTATAATATCTGTCCAGGATTTTCTGACTTTCATAGTCTCTGGTGACAATTCTGGTGTAATTCTAATAGGCCTGCCTTTATATGTTACTTGACTTTTTTCCCTTACTGCTTTTAATATTCTGTCTTTATTTAGTGCATTTGTTGTTCTGATTATTATGTGTCGTGTAGGGAGGAATTTCTTTTCTCATCTAGTCTATTTGTCTAGTCTATTTGGAGTTCTGTAGTGTTCTTGTATGTTCATGGGCGCCTCTTTCTTTAGGTATGGGAAGTTTCCTTCTATAATTTTGTTGAAGATATTTGCTGGCCCTTTAAGTTGAAAATCTTATTTCGCATCTATACCTATTATCCGTAGGTTTGGTCTTCTCATTGTGTCTGGATTTTCTGGATGTTTTGAGTAAGAATCTTTTTGCATTTAGCATTTTCTTTGATTGTTGTGCCCATGTTCCCTATGGAATCTCCTACACCTGAGATTCTTTCTTCTATCTCTTGTATTCTGTTGCTGATGCTCGTATCTATGGTTCCTGGTTTCTTTCCTAGTGTTTCTATCTCCAAAGTTGTCTCCCTTTGGTTTTTATTTATTGTTTTACTTTCATTTTTAGATCCTGGATGGCCTTTTTCAATTCCATCACCTGTTTGGTAGTGTTTTCCTGTAACTCTCTAAGGGATTTTTGTGTTTCCTCTTTAAAGGCTTCTAGCTGTTTTCCTGTATTTCCTTCTTTTTTTTTTTTATTTATTTTTTCCTCTCTTTATTAAAGTCCTCCATCATCAGCATTAGAATTGACTTTAGATCTGTGTCTTGCTTTTCTGCTTTGATGGTGTATTCAGGACTTGCTATGGCGGGAGAGTTTGGTTCTGATGATGCCAAGTAACCTTTGTTTCTGTTGCTTCTGTTCTTATGCTTGCCTCCTGCCATGTGATTATCTCAAGTGCTTGCTGTCCTCAATATATCTGATTAGAGCCTGTCCTTCCTATAATTCCAGTAGATTCAGGACTCCTCATGGTCCAGCTTTCTCTGTGATCCTTTGTGGGCTCCTATGAACCTGAGATCCTCGGTATGTCAGATTTCTTGGCAGTCAAGTTCCACTGAGACCCTGAAATACTGGTGTGTCCCAGCTCCTGTTATCTTGGGATCCTGTTGTCCTAAGATCCTGGTTGTGTCACAGTGCCTGTAAGTGGTGTCTCCTATGAGGACCTAGGAGCTGTCTGGTTTGTTTGAAACCAAGGTAAAAACAGAACTGATCAAAAGGAACTTGAGCCTGTAGTCAGCAAGGGCTCCAGTGTCCTTGTTCCTGCTGTCACTGGCCCATAACAATTGGATTGGAACTGATGTTTTGTTCCACTCATCAGTGGTCCTAAGATCACATGGAGAGTCCTCTAGGGACCTCAGGGGTGTCCACTGACTCCATGCCCAAGGTGTCCCAGTGCTGGCACTGACCGGAAGGAAGGGACTTGTGCCCCTGCCCAGGACATTTTTCTGCTTGCCTAATGCTGTCTCTGGTCCTGCGTGATTGGATTGGAGCAGAAGTTCTGTTTCACTCCCCAGTGGTCCTAAGATAGCATGGAGAGTCCTCTAGGGACTGCAGCGGTGTCCACCGACTCTGTGCCCAAGGTGATCCAGTGCTGGTGTGGACTGGAAGGAAGCATAATATGTGTTTTTTAAGTAAGACAACCCTTCCCATAACCATAAGTTGCTTTTCTGATGATAAAGTAGTTCATAAAAATATATTTAAAAGCCAGGTGGTGGTGGCACAGGCCTTTAATCCCAGCACTTGGGAGGCAGAGGCAGGCAGTTTTCTGAGTTCCAGGCCAGCCTGGTTGACAAAGTGAGTTCCACGACAGCCAGGGCTCTACAGAGAAACCTCTCTCTCTCTCTCTCTCTCTCTCTCTCTCTCTCTCTCTCTCCATATATATATATATATATATATATATATGATAGTATTTTATGTAGCCATGCATGTAAGAACCATTATGCTGGAATGGCACTTTCTTAAGAGTAGAGACAAGATGAAATGGATTTTATTGAGTATATTCACTGAGGTACTAAAAACCTTTTATTCTGTGATATAAAAATGTAGACTAACAATTCTATTTGCTATTTAAAAGCTTTTTATTATTCATAACTAATAATGGAAATTAAATCAACATGTACTTTATCTTAAATTACTTCCTTTTTTTAGTTTTACTAAGGAGGCTACTTTAAATCTTATGAAAAATTATAGTGTATTTAATTATTTTTGTTTCCAGTTATTGTTTAAATAGCAGACATTAGACACACAGCTCTCAAGTTATCTCATTAAAACCATACTATTATCTAGAGGTAAGCAAAAGTAAATGATTTCAGATCTTCAGAAAAATGTAATTTGGCTTTTTAGATAATTCAATATGTAGTATTTAAGCAATGTAAAGGACTACAAACTATGAATGAATATTTAGTTTTGGCAAGGAAAAAAATTAGATAAAATTTTGTTTTGTCCTTTTAATGCTACCAAGAGGAGGGAAAGTGATTTGTCTCTCCAAATGAATACAGTTACTAATTTTCAAAGCAGGAAACAAGTGGGGAAGGATGAATCACGTGACAATTGCTTTCTCTGGCCAGATGCTGATTCTGATTATATCTCCCTGTGGAATAATTGTAGGTTACTAAGTTTCAGTTCCTTTATTTTATTACTATTTTAGAAATTAGCCCTGCTAGAATTTTCTCAAAGCTCATGAGAATAAATTAGCAGGAAGGATCTGTAGGGTGATGAGATCATTATCAAATAAACATCTGACATGAACTTCTGTGGATGTGTAGTGGGATGGAAAGAAATTAATTAGGTTAGAGGAAATCAGAAGTCAGAATTTATTTAGCTTTAATTAATTAGTTAGTTAATTTCAGGGGGTAGCTTTCCAACCTGTAGCTTGGGCAAGCCTCAATTTCACAACATTCTCCTGCCTCAGCTTCCTGAGTGCAAGGAATTTAGAAGTCAGAATTTCTTATGTAGACTTTACTAAAATCAAAACAAAAAACAAACAAACAAACAAACAACAAAACCAAAAAACCAAACCAAACCAACCAACCAAGCACACAAACAACCCCCCCCCCAAAAAAAAAACTCCATAAGATCCTGTATTGTCTTCCTTTTCCTTCCCTGAAAATATACAGCCCTCATTTCTCATGTATGCAGCTCATGTGTGTGCAGTGAGATTGTCTGTGGCTTTAAAAGAAAGTTTGATCAGTTTGAGGCTCAAAATAAAATGTAAGGCATGAGCTTTCCACACTCAATGGAAGGCATGTACATTCTTCACTGATGTGTCTATCAGTCAGACTTTCATCAATGTTATAAAATACCTGAGCAGAACAAAAGGACAGATCTTGACTCATAGTTTTTTGGCTCACATTTCCAGTCTATCACAGTAGGGAAGTTTTGTTAAAAATAAAAAAAAAAAAAAAAAAAAAAAAAAAAAAAAAAAAAAAAAAAAAAAAAGCTGCTTATTTCTCGACATGCAGATTGAGGGGAAAGGTGAATCAAAACACTCTAAAAACCTTTCTTTTTTTCTTTTTTTTCCCTTCTATTACATATTGGACTTCTGCTTATATGATGCTTTATCCCCATCTAGCACATTCAGTTATTCTTTTAGTTAATCCTGAAATTATCCTCACATATTCTTACAGGTGTCTATTTCCAACATCCCAGCACAAGGTGAAGGAGGCTTCTTTTTGTGTCCTATGAATATTTGTGTGTATGCCTGAGGTCTGGAACCCTGAAATGTGATTGTGTAGTTGGCCAGAACAGAAGCAGAGGTACCAGAGGTACCTCTACTACTCAGATTTGAACACCTACTGTGATGGGAGAGAGGTTCTCATTATGATATCTTCTTTAATCTGGTTTTTAATGATACTTAGAAATTAGNTATTGGTATCCTAGGGAAAATAAAAATATTGTTTTAGTAATATGGCATTAGTATTGGTATGGAAAATATAAGTACTTTTTTTTTCTGTCATAGTATGAAATAAATGGGGATCAAATTTAGAAGGACAAAAGATCCCTGTATACTGGTTCTTACATCTAAGGGCAAAGGATTGTTTGAGGGATACATGTTTCAAAATGGAAATAGAGAAACTTTATTAGCAAACAAGACCCCCCCCCCAAAAAAAAACACCAATAGATAGATGTGTTAATGTAGAAGGGAGAAATCTCATGGACCCCATGGAGAGGGGGAGGGGAGGGGGAAAGGGAGGGGTAGGGAGAGGGGGGGAGGGGGAGGGGGAGGGAAAGGGAGAAGGAGGGGGAGAAGGAAGGAGAGAGAGAAGTAAAGGGGCAGGGAGAGGGAGAGGGAGAGGGAGGGGGAGAGAGAGAGGGAAAGGAAGAGGGAGACTCATCCCTAGGGGTGACCACAGTAATTGGTTATTCAATATCAGTGGTCATTCCTGAAATCATATACAACTTCATGTCTTCTTTATCTCTCTTGTTTGTAAACCAAGCAAAATAATAAAAAGAATAAAATAAAGCAAAAAACAGAAAAGAAAAAAAAAATACTAGAAGTCTTGTACACATGAACACTTGTGCAGATGATTGCCACCCCCTCCAAGAACATATAACTACCACATCAGTGGCAGTGACGACAGCGGCGGTGGTCGCAGCAACAACTGGAAACTGTAATATATAAGCAAAAGGCCTGGAAGGTAAAAAAAGAGACATTTCCTAAGCAAAGCATTATGAGACAAAATGCATCTCCAAAATTCCACCGAATTTACTTTGTATTGGCTGTCTACGGCTTGGCCCAGGGCCCGCCTTTCAGTGTGTTTTGTATTACCATTGAGACTCTATTGGAGAAAACTAATTTTCCTTTGTGAGTGGTTGTCATTTTGAGATACCTTCTGGGTTAGGAATAAGGGATGATTCCCAATTCTCCTCTTAGCACTAGAACTCCAGCTGACTTGAATCTGTGCATGCCCTGTGGCTGCTGCCAAAGTCTCTGTTGTGCGGAGAAGATATGGTTCCCTCCATGTCACTCATCTCCTCTGGCTTTTGCCTCCTCTTACACATAGTACCCTGAGTAGCAGGGAAAGAGGTTTGATGAAGATATCACATTAGGATAAAGTGTTCTAAGGTCTGTCACTCTCTGTATTGTCCAGTTTTGGGTCTGCATTAGTCCCATATACTTGAAACATAAGCAATTTCCCAGAGCTAGTGGGGTCATGCATCTTGGAGGAGAATCTATAACTACCACCTTAGTAATCCCAAGTAATCCCAACAACAGTCTATACATTTGTCCCCATATCGACCTATTCTAATATTTACTCCTTATCAAGGAAAATGCTCTTTGAAAAAGGGGGTTCTCTGCAGAAAACATAACCAATCAAATATCTGAATTTTTTATTTCAGTCACAATGGATACATCTAGGAAACATTCCATCACCTAAGGCTCAGGGAACACTGTGCAATAGGGGGTGGAATGAAGATCAAGGAGTTTGCTGTGAGAGTTGGCCTTGTAGTAATATCAGAACCTACACAGATGCAGTCTCATCAACGTGACTGCGTGAACATGAGCTGAGCAAAGATGACACAAATAGGCACACCAATGCTGATAGGGGAAAGCTCAGGGGGCCTAATACAAAGTATTGTGAGCAACTGTGTAATGCTGAGACTGGGACAAGTAGTCTTCCCTACCCAACGGTGAGAGCTCAAAGCATACATACAATTTACATACAGAAAGCAGGGTACACATAGGGATGTACATGTATATACATATACATAAATGCATATAACAACAGTTAATTAAAGAGATAGGCCACGGATCTGAAAGAGAGCAAAGAGTGATTGTAATGTACTTGATTATCAGAAGATGTGGAGCGAGGAAAGGTAAAGGAGAAATAGTACAGTTATAATCTCAAAACTTTTTAAAAAGTAAAATAAAATGAAACTACTGATGCTTGTTTATTATAGATGACATTACTTTCTTTTTTCCCATGGAATAATGCATTTTCTTAGTATTTTTACTTCTATATCTGTAGTTTCTTCCCAGTTTATATTTATGAGAGTCAGAGATGCAGAAATGTACATTTCCAAGAGGGATCTAATCAGAGTAGTGGAAGTGTTAATTTTTCTCATAGCTTTCTTTCCTTTTACTCTCCTCTCTTCTTCCCTCCCTCCTTCCCTCCATTCTTCCTTCCATTCCTCCCTCCATACTTCCCTCCCTCCCTCCCTCCCTCCCTCCCTCCTTCCTGTCCTTCCTTTCTTCTGCCATTCAATATTACTTTATTCACAACACCCATATGCTGACACAGTCTTCCCTACCATTTCCTTCAGGGCGTTGGGCATGTTAATGTACTCACAATCCCCAAATGCAGCCCTCATAGATGCTTTCACAGCCCTTTTCAAATATGAAGTTCAAAGGGAGGAAGTTCTTATACACTTGAACTTGTAATGTGCTTTTAAAGTTCTGTTAGTATTAAAATATTCAGGGAGAATATTACATCAAAGTAAGGGCAATCATATTACAATATGGAATAACATGAGGACTGAATGTAGAAGAAATCTTAAAAGCATGGTATTGCAGAAATTGACAAAACACGAGTTTAAAGACATCAAAAGGGACTCCACAATACTGAGTGTGTAAGTACATTAAAACTACAAGAAAAAATGAGCATGATTATTGATAAGTGTATATGTCCTTGGGTCTAAATGGAATAAAAATTCTTAGCACTCAGTTATTGAGCAGTATTAATAATAAGTTAGGTTGAATATGGAAGTATTTCATATCTATGGTAAAATGACATGTTTTAGAGATTCAGGGAGAAATTCCAGCTAAAAATACATTTGACTTAGAATGTAAAAAAATTCAGCTTACTAAGATTATGTGAATCTGATTAAAGGGGGTGAATTAATTTGTGTGTGTGTATTTCCACATATTTGATTTTAGATAGAACTGGCTTGGCTGTGGTGGTTTGGCTAGCAGTTTGTCAACGTCCCACATGTCACAGGCATCCTTCCAAGATGATCAACAATCATGTCAGAAGCATTTCGATCATTTAAAGTATGTATGTCTTTAAAGGGGATCCTAAACCACAGCTTCTTTTTCTAGCTTTCTTTTCTTCCAGCCATGACATTAGCAGTTTTATTCTATGCTTCACTGTTACAGTATGGTAATCATTCCTTAAGAGAAATAAGACTACAGAACCAGATAATGCAACCTCAAAAATAGTTAGTCAAAATAACTGTTTACTCTTTGTGTATTAATATTTCAGGTGTTTATTGTAGTGGTAGAAAGCTAACACATTAGTTTAAACAAGATGCAATAACTTAGATTAGCACTCATCTTCTAGCAGAAGAGCCAGAGTGAGTTGAGAGCTTTGATGTTGATTTAAAGATGACACTATCAGGTAAAAGAAGCAGGGACATGAACAAATGTCCAGCATCTGCAAGAGCAATCAAAAAGAAAAGTAAACTAGAACATCTGTTCTTGAAATGCCCAGTAGTGGGGAGGAGAAACTTGAAGAGTCCAGTGGCAGAATAAAAACAGGGTATAAAATGGAGGAATGGGGTTGTCATCCCACAGTCAAAAACTCTGACCCAGAATTGTTCTTGTCTAAAACAACTGTAGGGACAAAAATGGAGAAAAGACTGACGGAAAGGCAGTCCAATAACTGGCCCAAATTGGGATCCATCTCAGGGAGAGGCACCAAGGCCTGATGCTATTACTAATGGTATGGTGTGCTTAAAGACAGGAACCTAGCCTGGCTGCCATCCAAGTGGCCCAACAAGCAGCTGACTGAGACAGATGCAAATACTTACATCCACCAATGGTCTGAAGTCATGGACACTTGTAGTTGAATTAGGGAAAGACTGAAAGAAGTTGAGGAGGAGGGTGACCCCACAGGAAAACCAGCAGTCTCAACTAATCTAGGCACTGAGATCTCTTAGACACTGAGCCACCAACCAGGCAGCATACACTAGTTGGTCTATAGAACCTGGCAAATATATAGAAGAGGACTGTCTGGTCTAGCCTCAGTAAGAAAAGACACACCTAGCCCTTGAGAGACTTGAGGCCCCAGGGAGTAGGAAGGCCTGATAGGGAGACCCTCAGAGAACTAGAATCTAGAGACTGAAACAAAAAAGTTATCTTGATGATATTAAAATTTTATTTTGAGATTTGTATATTATAGAATATATAGCCTTGGTGAGTCCTATTGTCAGACTTGCTGAACCGATCTGCTTAAACACCTCATGTCTCAGACTTTCAGCCAGATTAAGTCAGGACACAGATATAAGAGACTAATACAATCGTTGAAGAAGAGGCCAACCAGCTCCCCTATTTTCTCTATCCTCCCCCTTCAAAATATCTCAACACACATATTCAGCTTGAAGCAGTTATGAAGAGTCATTGTCCTAGTTCCCTGGACTTTGGGGCTGGCTGGAGGTGGTTATTCTAAGGTTGTCATTCTAGGGAATTTATAAATGGCCATAATTGGAATAGGGAGGAAATAGTTAGAATTGATTGTGTAGACATAATCTCATTTGATAGAAATTTTTATAATTGTGACTAAGTTGAAGTCATAATTTCTTATTTTAGTATAGAATTTATTTTGATACAGTATAAATTTCTTCTATTGATACAAAAATTTTGTAAGTGAAAGCTTGGATGCAGTCCTTCTGTAAATGCCATAATAAACTAACCTGAGATGTTTACACTAGAGTTAAGGACCAGATAGCAAATTCATGTCTCCGAGTTTATTGTTAGGGTGTTTTCAGATATTTTAATTAGAAATAGTTGATGGTAATTAATGGACAACAGTACAGCTTATTTTACATAGATAGTTGGTTTTAAAAAATGTCAGAAATCTACAGAATGTAACATTTAATGTTATTTATTCACAATTTCTCTTCCCTGCATCCTATGTTGCCTAGGAGTTTAATTACTATGAGTTTCATCTTTCACCTAGTTCTCATCAAGGTATGTGGGTGACATCATCTTAAGGAAAATTCCTCACTTGCTATATAATCTCTCAATTCTCCTTTACCATTAGAAAAATATGTAGAGTGAGTTGACTCTTTAGGCTCCATTAACTCCCTTTGGCACTCAGTTCCCTAAAGCACCAACATGTGCCTCTCAGCTCTCATAATTACATAGTCTCAATTTTCAATTTCTCTTCCCCATGTCAATGAACACAGGTTCTCTTGTTTCTCTTTCTCTCTCTTTTCTTTGTTTCCATTGTCACACAAGGCTTCTACATTTTTTTCTTTTTCTTTTTCTTCCTTTTTCTTTTTCTTTTTTTAACTTATAGATTTTGGAGTGCATTGGGATTTGTTTTGGTTGTTCGTATTTTCTTTCTTTAACACCAGGTAGTTCTGAAGCCAAGGCTTGTTAATATCATTTGTGTGAGAATAGCTCCTTCTGTTAGTCCCTTCAGCCACAGCATTCATATATTGAGCAAATACTTTACATCTTTTTTTCATAGGTAACAACTATTTAATAAATATAGGCAACTTAGTGTAGGAATATCCATTTTATCTTTGAGAATTTTCTTTTCTGGTATTTGGCATTTTAGGAAAGAGCATCCTGCTCAAGGAAGAGCTTGGGATGCTTGTTTGAGAATATTCACTTAACCTTTGTATAAAATTCATTATCAATTCCGAGAGATACCATCCTAAAGCTATAACTCTGTGCCATCTCCTTTTGTCAATCCAGTGTAAATTAGAAAATGACACATTTTCTTTCTCCAAATGTAAAAGAATATTTTTTTTTATAGTGAGTGTGGTACTTTTCTTGTATCCTCTACATTCCTAACTAGTTTACTTGACCCAGAGGATCCAAATTATTCTTCATAAGTAGTTATTTATTTTTGCTCCCAGGTTTGTCACTTTCTCTGATTTTATTCTCCAAGTTTAATGTCTTTATGGCATCCTAAACATCTTTATGTAAGGTGTTTTTTTTTTTTTTTAATTTTAATTGCTACTGTCATCCATTCTGCTCTTCTAACATGTCAGCATTGCTTTGGCCTAGAGAATTCTTCATGTTTTAATATAAAATAGAAATATGCTTCTATTAGGGAACTAACTCTAAATTCAACTTTCAATTTCAGTGCATGCTTCCATTTCGTGCCAATTTCCATTTCTGTATTCTGCCTGGGCTTCACTTCTTCTTTCCTCTTTTTAGACCGATTGATTCTGAATGTGTGGCATGAATGTGTTGACCCAACAATGTTAAATAAGAAACTGAAAAATACATAGACAAGTATGTCAGTATTGTGAATGTTCCTTTCACCTCACTGGTTATATAGTGAGAGATCTGGGCAGATCCCTCTTTCACAACACGGTGCAATCTAAGTTTAGCAAGGTTAAAAACTGTATTGTGCTCATCAACTGCTGTGCTTTATGAGTTGTTTAAGACCAATGGGGTTCGTTCACCACACCTACAGTGAGAAAAGCATAGCAGTGAGAGAATGAAGCGATAATTTAATTTTGTCAAACTTTAATATAAATTTGTGATCCTACAAAGGTGTTTTTAATGTTTAAATTTCATTCAGAAAGGGAAAACTTTTGCTTATAAATAGAGCTATTTTTCAGTTTTGCATAAGTGAGTTCATAGAAAATTAAAAAAAAATGACACGTAGGGGACACACAAACAAACATCAAAGCATCATCAAATTTGGTATTCAAAATACACAGTAGTCTACACTAGAATGTCAAAGTAGATTCTAATATCAGCCAATTAATTTTCGAGTAACAGGATAGAAGAATTGGCCAGTTAGAGTGAAGGCAAGTCAGCACAAAGCAAAGTCCCCTTTTTCTACTACTCTTTTTGTTTTGTTTTGTTTTGTTTTTGTTTTTTGAGACAGGGTTTCTCTGTGTAGCCCTGGCTATCTTTGAAACTCACTTTGTAGACCAGGCTGGCCTTGAACTCAGAAATCCGCCGGCCTCTGCCTCCCAAGTGCTGGGGTTAAATGCGTGTGCCACCATTGCCCAGCACTTTCTATGACTTTTTATCAGAGGTACTTGCAGAAGGCAATGATGACATTTAGGGAGTGTCTGCTTCAGTTAATCTGATCAAGGCAATTCATCATAGAAATTCGCAGTGACTATTTTCATTATAATTTTATTTTAATTTTTTAAGACTGAATTCAAATTCCATCATTTCCCCGTTCCCATTAACCATTCAAACATTTCCTATATATCCTCTTTTTGACTTTTGAACTCATGGCCAATGTAAAAGTAATCCTTATTCACTGATATAATGGCCTTCTCAGAGACTTACTGCTGAGTAGGCTCACCCTTTCTAGCTCTTTCTGAGGCAGTTTCTGTGAAGCTGGTTTAACTCATCTTTTCTGGCTCAAATTCCTTTCCAAACTAATTGATTCAATTTGGCTTCTCACAGCTTCTCTTGATTGTTTTACTTGGTCTCAAACTAACTCTGGCAATGAGTTGTAATCTTCTGGCTCCTTCTTATTTTCAGGCTTCAACTTCCTCTTCTTACCTGTACTGAATGGCATGAATGCTACTCCACGGCACTGCATGCAGTGCATTGAGTCCCAACTGACTTAACTCAACTGACTGAACAGAACTCATTGACTAGCACTCAGAGACCTGCTTGCCTCTCTATCCTGGGATTAAAGGTATGTCTTGTACTCAAGTGGGATACTTAAAATAGATGGTAATCTACACTGTAGACAAAGAAAGTCTTGGGTTTGATCCCTTGCCAGAGATACCTTTAATCCATGTTGCTGAATTAAAATTCCTTAACCAGCCTATTTTTCTTCAGTTGGCTTCATAGATTACTAGAGAAGTGTCTCTCAAACACAATACAACACAGAACTGTCATAAGAAATATTCTAAATATGATGTGACAAAAAGTCAAAGGAGTTCATGCTTTTTCAAATAAGATGTGTTTTCTTATATTATGAACATAAATATAACAGCAGAAAGAAATCAAACATAACTTTAACTTTAGATAATTTAAGTTTTATAAATAGAATCCTGTAACTTTGTAACTGAAGATTACTTAAAAAAAAAAAAAAAAAAAGTAGATCATGGACATTCCCATCTGAGAAACTGGATCTTTAGAGAGATGATGTAGCCAGTCTAAGATGTATTGCTTATATCAGAATGAAGAGCTTTAAAATCCAAAGTTGCAATTCATGATTGTAGGTGATAACCATTCCTTCACACTATCATCTCCTTTTCTAGCACATTTAAATCAGTTAAAGCATCATGTATGTGTTTAAACCAATATAAAATGAGCCCAGGCTGTTCTACTTTCCAAGGACAAGTCATCAATTCCCTTTGCCAAGTATTCAGCTGTTCACATTTTCTACATGGCAATAAAATAAATTTGATTTTGAGGAAGTAAGTAAATGGTTCTCTGATTGAGCACTTGTCCTTTAACAAATCTTGCAAAGATGATTTTTGACCACAAACCATTAAGTATAGTAATTTCAACCTTAGGAAATATGCTTTAATGACATAAGGGAAGTTTTGATTAGCCATCATGGAAGGCATAACACCCAAATAAGGAGAATTAACATTGGATAATTAAGATGTTCTAGAATCCTCTAATAACTTAGTAACACCTGAATGTACAGTATTGAAGCATATTGCTATCTGTAAAGAGGTTTCAAGTGAGTATGTCTTTGTGGTTACATTCTTTTTATCCCAACCTGTTAAAATGTGATGGAAATTCTCAGTGTATGTTTTAGGGCTTGGTAACACCTACTTTTCAATTTTCAGACAGTGTTCTGTCACTCAAAATCAACTGCTCTGGCAGTAGGAAAGACAGGAATCTCAGGGGAAAACTTACCAAGGCTCATACAGTGACTTTAGGGGATCTTCTAATAACGTCCCTATTAGCCAGGATATTACTGCAATGAAACTAAGAGCTGGATCTAACAATAAGCAAGCTAGAATAACATATGTAAGCTGATGAAAGAGACATGAGCTGTCTCCATGAACCATGCCCTTCCTGAAACACATAAGATTGTTGTTTTCAGTCACTGAATTTTGAGATATTTTTTTTTTGTATCACAATAGATGACAAGAAAAACAACAATCTTGATTTCCTTCTCTGCCAAGATCCCATGGAAAAAGACAGTTGCAGAAGTGGTCTACTGTGCAGATATTACCTTGGCTGAAGGCAAGTAGGCTGAGATACCTGATTGCTGCTCTTTTACAGTCAGTGTCTGTATATATTTGACTGTGAAATATGAAGACTACTTTCCACTTTGGAGTTAAAATGAAACTATTACAGAGTTTTGTGATATATTAAACTCCACATCCATTTTGCTAAATGGTGGAAGGAAATGTGGTTCATGACCTTCAATTTATATTTCCTTTTGAAATGGAGAATAATAGTAATACTTCACTGCTGCCCCAGAGGAGTCATAATAACTAACCTTCTAAATGCAGCTTCTGCTGTGATTGCTATGCAACTCAAGGTATTTCATTACAAAACAATTGCCACAGCTAGCACGGTCCATTTCTTTCCCTTGATTAGATGATGAAGCCTTTGAGATTTATTCTGGTTTAAAATCTGTAATAATAATGAATTCATTGTTTACTGTATTTGCAACCATCATGATATAAGATAATGTACTCCTTCCCGAAGAGACATAATTCGTGCTGTCTTTCCTGGTCATATATGCTATATTTTCCATAGGTTCCACAGAAGAACTGGGTTCAGGAGAAACATATGGGTACAGTTTAGTTTTTAGTAAACTGCTCTTATGAATTTCTATCAAATCTAATTTAGAACTACAAAGATGTCTGCATAAAGTATGATGCTGTGGACTTCCATACATTACAGATGCATCTATGTAGAAAAGCTTTGACATAATGATAACATGATTGTTTGTTTAATTTTGGCATTTTTGACCTGAATTTTATTGTGGTATATATTCAAAGAAATCTTTGGAAGCCCTAGATATGCTTCTTTATTTTAGATAACTTAATAGAAAAGCTATAAGATTTCTCAGATCTTTCTAGAATGAGCAAATGTGCAGTCTCTTTTAGTGTTAGGATGTAGAAAATATCAATGTAAAGAAGAAAAATAAACACAAAAATGGAAAGAAATTGATCAACTTGGTTATGTATGGGCTGCTTTAATTTTCTCACCATCTATGTCATTTCTCTTTTAAAGAAGGATAAATAAATATTGTGTTTCCTCTTAAATGGAAGAAATGAGAAGTCATGGAGGATATTCAAAAGTATATTCCATCAGTTTTTACTTCTTAATGTTGAAAATTACAAAGTGGTGAATCTATAAATAAACAATGACATTTAGAATGAATCTGTAGTGTAAGTTTCACAATGCAATTACTAATAAGAAATATATACGGATTTTACCTATTTGTATGTTTATGTGTACAAATATGTATGCATATGTGTAAGCTACATGTGTGTGAGTACCTGTGGATCCCAGAAGAGTGTTGGATGTCCCTGGAGTTAAAGGTAATGGAGAGAGATGACAGACTCAGATGCTGAGAATAGAACCCTGAAGGAGCAAAATCAGTGCAGGCCCTTTGTTGTAGAGCCATTGCTCTAGTCCCATGCTTACTTTATTTTATTTTCTATTGGATTTTTTCTTTATTTACATTTCAAAGGTTATCCCATTTACTGGTTTCCCCCCTCCCAGAAACCCCTATCCCATCCTCCCTCCCCCTGCTTCTATGATGGTGTTCCTCCACCCATCCACTCATTCCCACCTCTCCGCCCTTGATTCCCTTTACCTAGGGCATCTATCGAGCCTTCATAGAACCAAGGACCTCTCCTCCCATTGATGTCTGACAAGGCCATAATCTGCTACATATGCAGCTGGAGCCAGGTGTATTCCTTGGTTGATGGCTTACTCAATGGGAGGTCAGGGGTGGGGCTCTGGTTGGTTGATATTGTTGTTTTTCCTGAGGGATTGCAAACTACTTCAACTCCTTCAAACCTTTCTCTAACTCCTCTATTGGGGACCCATTGCTCAGTCCAATAGTTGGCTGCAAGCATCTGCCTCTGTATTTGTAAGGTACTGGCAGGGCCTCTCAGGAGACAGCCATATCAGGCTACTGTCAGCATGTACTTCTTGGCATCCACAATAGTATCTGGGTTTGGTAACTGTATATGGGATGAATCCCCAGTAGGGACAGCTCTGTAATACAGCTTGAAGTCAGGAAAGGTGATTCCCCCAGAAGTTGTTTTATTGTTGAAAATAGTTTTTGCTCTCCGGGTTTTCTGTTGTTCCAAATAAATTTGCAAATTGCTTTTTCTAACTCTATGAAGAATTGATATGGAATTTTGATGGGGATTGTATTGAATCTGAAGATTGCTTTCTGCAAGATGGCAATTTTTTTTCTATATCAATCCTGCCAATCCATGAGCATGGGAGATCTTTCCATCTTCTGAGATCTGTGATTTTTTTTCTTCAGAGACTTGAAGTTCTTGTCATACAGATTTTTCACTTGCATGGTTAGAATCACAACAAGGTATGTAATATTATTTGTGACTATTATGAAGGGTGTCATTTCCCTAATTTCTTTTTCAGCTCGTTTATCCTTTGAGTAGAGGAAGGTCACTGATTTGTTTGAGTTAATTTTGTATCCAAACATATTGCTGAAATTGCTTTTCGGCTTTAGGGGTTCCCTGGTAGAATTTTTTGGGTCCCTTATGTATACTATCATATCATCTACAAATAGTGATATTTTGACTTCTTCCTTTTCACTTTGTATCCCTTTAACCTCCTTTTGTTTTCTAATTGCTCTAGCTAGAACTTCAAGTACTATATTGAATAGATAGGGAGAGGAGAGTGGGCAGCCTTGTCTAGTCCCTGATTTTAGTGGGATTGATTCTAGTCTCTCCACATTTAGTTTGATATTGGCTACTGGTTTCCTGTAGATTGCTTTTACTCTGTTTAGGTATGGGCCTTGAACTCCTGATCTTTTTAATACTTTTAACATGAAGGGACACTGAATTTTGTCAAATGATTTTTCATCATCTAATGAAATGATTATGTGTTTTTATGTAGTGGATTACTTTGATTGATTTTCATATATTGAACCATCCCTGGGATGAAGTCTATTGATGTGGTGAATAATCATTTTGATGTATTCTTGGATTCAGTTGGCAAGAATTTTATTGAGTATTTTTGCATTAGTGTTCCTAAGGGAGATTGGTCTAAATTTCTCTTTATTTGCTCTTTGTGTGGTTTAGGTATAAGCATAATTGTGGCTTCATTGAACTAATTGGGTAGTGTTCCTTCTGTTTCTATTTTGTGGAATAGTTTGAAGAATATTGGTATTAGGTCTTCTTTAAAGGTCTGATAGACTTCTCTACTAAACCCATCTGGTCCTGGACTTTTTTTTTTTTTTTTTTTTTTTTTTTTTTTTTTTTTTTTTTTTTTTTTTTTTTTTTTTTTTTTTTTTTTTTTTTTTTTTTTTTTTTTTTTTTTTTTTTTTTTTTTTTTTTTTTTTTTTTTTTTTTTTTTTTTTTTTTTTTTT
>LR751265.1:119964-135358 GCA_902729485.2 Mus minutoides
GCTTCTATTTCTTCAGGAGTTATGGGACTGTTTAGATGGTTTATCTGATCCTGTTTTAACTTTGGCACCTGGTATATGACTTGAAAATTATCCATTTCATCCAGATTTTCCAATTTGGATGAGTATAAGCTTTTGTAATAGGACCTGATGATTTTTTGAATTTCCATGGTTTCTGTTGTTAAGTATCCCTTTTTATTTCTGATTTCATTAATTCGGATACTATCTCTGTCCTCTCTATCTAGCCAAGGGTTTATCTATCTTGTTGATATTCTCAAAGAACCAGATCCTGGTTTTGTTGGTTATTTGGATAGTTCTTTATTTTTCTATTTGGTTGATTTCAGCCCTGAGTTTGTTGTTTGTTTCCTGCTGTCTATTCCTCTTGTGTGTGTTCTCTTCTTCTTCTTCTTCTTCTTCTTCTTCTTCTTCTTCTTCTTCTTCTTCTTCTTCTTCTTCTTCTTCTTCTTCTACTTCTTCTTCCTCTTCTTCTTTTTCTTCCTCTCCTTCCCCTTCCCCTTCCTCTCCTCCTCCTCCTCCTCATTCTCCTCCTCCTGCTCCTTCTTCTCTTTCTCTTTCTTCTTCTTCTTGGATGCACTTAGAACTATGAGTTTTCCTCTTACAATTGCTTTCACTGTTTCTCATAAGTTTTGGTATGATGTGTGTTCATTTTCATTAAATTCTAAAAAGACTTTAGTTTCTTTCTTTATTTCTTCCTTGGTCAAGTTATCATTGAGTACAGTGTTTTTCAGCTTCTATGTGTATGTGTCTTTTCTATTGTTTTTGTTGGAATTTGAGACCAGCCTTAGTACATGGTTATCTGATAGGGTACATGGGATTATTTCAATTTTCTTCAATCTGTTGAGGTTTGTTTTGTGACCAACTATATAGTCAAATTTGGAGAAGGTACTGAAAAGAAAGTATATTCTTTTGCTTTAGGGTAAAATGTTCTATAAATATCTTTTAGATCCCTTTGGTTCATAATTCTGGTAGTTTCACTGTGTCTCTGTTTAGTTTCTGTTTCAATGATCTGTCCATTGCTGAGAATGGGGTGTGCAAATCTCCCACTATTATTGTATGGGGGTGTGATTTATGCTTGAGCTTTAGTAAGGTATCTTTTATGAATATAGATGCCCTTGCATTTGGAGCATAGATGTTCAGAAATGAGAGTTCATCTTGGTAGATTTTTCCTTTGACCAGTATGATATGTCCTTCCTTATCCTTTTTCAAAACTTTTGGTTGAAATTCGATTTTATTATATATTAGAATGACTACTCCAGCTTTTTTCTTGGGACCATTTGCTTGGAAAATTTTTTTCCAACTTTTTATTCTGTATTAGTGTCTGCCTTTGTCACTGAGGTGCATTTCCTGTATGCAGCAAAATGCTGTGTCCTGATTACATATCCAGTCTTTTAGTCTATGTCTTTTTATTTTGGAATTGAGTCCATTGATGTTAAGAGATAATAAGGAAAAGTGATTGTTACTTACTGTTATTTTTATTGTTAGAGGTGGAATTATGTTCTTGTGGCTATCTTATTTTAGGTTTGTTGAAAGATTAGTTTCTTGCTTTTTCTAGGGTGTAGTTTCCCTCCTTGTATTGGTGTTTTCCAGCTATTATTCTTTGTAGGGCTGGATTAATGAAAAGTTATTGCTTAAATTTGGTTTTGTCATGGAATATCTTGCTTTCTCTGTCTATGGTAACTGAGAGCTTTGCTCATAGTATCATAGCCTGGGCTGGCATTTGTGTTCTCTTAGTGTCTGTATGACATCTGCCCAGGATCTTCTGGCTTTCATAGTCTCTGGTGAAAAGTCTGGTGTAATTCTGATAGGTCTGCCTTTATATGTTACTTGACTTTTTTCCCTTACTGCTTTTAATACTTTTTTTTTTTTTGTTTTGTTTTGTTTTCTGAGACAGGGTTTCTCTGTGTAGTCCTGGCTGTCCTGGAACTCACTCTTTAGACCAGGATGACCTTGAACTCAGAAATTTGCCTGTCTATGCCTCCCAAGTGCTGGAATTAAAGGTGTGTGCCTGGCTAATACTCTTTTTGGTTTGTTTGTTTGTTTGTTTTGTTTTGTGCATTTGGTGTTTTGATTATTATGTTATGGAAGGAATCTCTTTTATGGTCCAGACTATTTGAATTTCTGTAGGTTTCTTGTATGTTCATGGCCATCTCGTTGTTTAAGTTAGGGAAGTTTTCTTCTATAGTTTTGTTGAAGGTATTTACTGGCCCTAATCTTCATTCTCTTCTATACCTATTACCTTAGGTTTGGTCTTCTTATTGTGTCCTGGATTTCCTGGATGTTTTGAGTTAGAAGCTGTTTGCATTTTTTTTTTTTTTTTTGACTGTTGTGTCAGTGTTTTCTATGGTATATTCTGCACCTGAGATTCTCTGTTCTCTCTTGTAATCTGTTGGTGATGCTTACATCTATGACTCCTGGTCACTTTCCTAGGTTTTGTAACTCCAGGGTTTTCTCCATTTGTGATTTCTTTATTCTTCCTATTTCCATTTTTAGATCTTCAGTGTTTTTGTTTATTTTCTTAGCCTTTTTGATTCTTTTTCCCTGTAATTCTTTAAGGGATTTTTGTGTTTCCTCTTTAAATGCTTCTACCTGTTTACCTGTGTTCTCCTGTGTTTCTTTAAAGGAGCTATTTATGTCCTTCTTAAAGTCCTCTATCATCATTATAAGAAGTGATTTTCGAACTGAATCTTGTTTTTCTAGTGTGATGGTGTATCCAAGACTTGCTATGCTAGGAGAATTGGGTTCTGATGATACCAAGTAACCTCGCTTCTGCTGT
The DNA here is from genome assembly GCA_902729485.2 of Mus minutoides. Taxonomy (NCBI): domain Eukaryota; kingdom Metazoa; phylum Chordata; class Mammalia; order Rodentia; family Muridae; genus Mus; species Mus minutoides. Next base: position 122,756 of record LR751265.1, read on the forward strand.
TTATTTTCTTATGCTTGCCTCCTGTCATCTGATTATCTCTAGTGCTACCTGCCCTGGCTATATCTGACTGGAGCTTGTCCTTTCTATGATCCTGGTTGTTTCAGAACTCCTTATATTCTAGCTGTCTCTGTGATCCTGTGATTTCTGGATCCTGTGATCCTGAGATTCTGGGTGTGTCAGAGTTCCTGGGAGTTAAGCTGCCTCTGGGACCCTGAGATCCTGGTGTGACCAAGCTCCTGGGATCCTGTGATTCTGGGATACTAGGCATGTTAGAGCTCCTGGGAGTGAAGATTCCTCTGGGTGTCTTGGGAATGGCTGGGAGTTTGTTCCCAAGTTAAAACTTTGCAGACGGGAAGGAACCTGAGCCACTAGTCAGGTGGGGTTCCTCTGTCCTGGAATCCTGCTGGTCCCATTTACTTCCTGTGGTATTGGAACAGATGTTGAGTCCTCCTCACCTCAATTCTATGATCCTAGGTGTGTTAGAGCACTGGGGCGTGGAGCTTCCTCTGGGTGTTTTTTGGACTGTGTTTCCCTACGCTTATTTTAAAATCTACAATTTCTCTTAGTGAGCAGACTTAGAAGCAATTATTTTTAAAAATATGCTATTTTCTTGATAATTTAAAACTCTTCAACACTATCATAATTTTTATAGTTAAAATGCACAAATATTTTCCTAGGCTTCAGAAACACAGAATACAGAGAGTTGTGTAAAGAAAGGTATTTTCATTTTCTGAGGCTCTGAAAAGTAATCTATATTGAATGAGTCCACAGAACACAATTATAAATGATTGATAAACTCCCAGGGAAAAACTGTGTGCTTAAAGCTACTTCTGTGTAACTTAATGAATGATAAAGACAAGAGCAATTAAAGGAAGACACAGTTCTTGAGAGGGAAGGAAGCAATAGGGCAGCAGAAGATCATGGAGAAGAAAAAGGGACTATAAAGTAAAATAGCAAGAATGAAAAGAAACTTCATTTACAAGGTAGATAGCCCTGGTGAAAAAAACTATGGTTTTTCATATATGGTAAATAAAGCTAAGATACCTGGTGTGCCTGTGACTCTTTTCTGACAGGCCAGCTTCAAAGGCAAAAATCCACATTGGCATCCCCATATTTTTTTCATTGCTATAACTAGGCACCATTATCTTTCAATGCTTTTATTAATTCTTTGGGAATTCATTCATTGTATTAAAAAGATCACCAATCCCACTATTATTATTATTACTATTATTATTTTTACCCTCTCCACTTCTCTTTCCACTCAACATTGTTATTTCTAATTATGTTAAGATTTTTTTCTTCCTTCCCAGTCGAGTCCTCTCAGTCCTAAATAGAACATAGAAACACACTCCAAGGCCCAGGGATTTTCATCTAAGAGTGTAGTGGGAACATTGTAAAAGCCAGATATAGTTTGGAAAATCAAGTTTTGCTTTGCAGACACAGCATAGAAGGTGTACATATGAACTCACAGTGATTGTGATAGCATGATAAAACCAGACAAAAACCTCAGGCTAGACATGGAAGGTTGTGATCAAATTCCTCTTCTAGCTGAGGCTTATGGATTGGCTTTAACCCCACCATGTGACTGAAAACTCTGGTGTTTGCCTCTAGGAAGCATTTGTTCTCCAAATTTGAACCAATCCTGGGCTTCATAAACTCAGTCTTAAAAACTAAAGAAAAAAAAAGAAAAACAACACAAATTGAAAACAACTGAATATTAAGAATAAAATGAACAGATTATCTGTCAAAAATAGCAATTCTAAGAGGCAGGAGAAAGATGGATAAGAATCAGAGTGTATCCTGCCTGCATGGAAGCAGTAAGCTGACTTGATCTTGGCCTTGGAAGTACTTACAACTTTATTATCCTGGACAGTAAGTAAGGCTGGCACTGGCTCTGAACTGAGAGGCTGTCTCTCTCCAGATACTGTCATTTGTACCAATAACTTTTGAAAGACAATCTCAAGCACAGGTCATTAGTGACTCCATTTATAGGGCATTGGTATCCCTTAGAAAATTGTCTTCCCAATGAAACAACACAAAGTTTCTTGAAATGAGCATGGTTAGTGAAAAAGAGTATGATTAGCTAGGTTAATAGAAATATGTCCAGTATCCTCACCTTCATCCAATTTTATAAAGTGTAAAGTGATATTTGTATACATGTGTTTATGCACACATCCAGATAGTGCCCATTCTTTGTAGAATAGTGAAATGCAAAGGGGCAAAAGAAACTTTTGTGGAATGTATATAGACAATGAACATCTTTATTTAATAGATCAATAATAGGTTTTATAAATGTATGCATATGTCAAAACAAAATAACATGCTATAAAATGAGTATATGAGAGAATTCAGTAATAAAATCTTATTTAATATTAGTCATTCAGATTTTCTCTGTGCACATATCCATAAAATTGGAGAGTCCTAGAATTTCTCTTGATTTAAAAAATTCTGTGTTACCAGACTACAAGATGACATATATGACTAAAGAAACTATTTCCTATTCATCATCCAGTACCTTGACTTTTACTTTGTTACTTTGAGTATTTTTAAAAATTTAATTTCTAAAAAAAATTAACTGAGGCTATACCAGTGCCTGGCAAACACAGAAGTGGATGTTCACAGTCAGCTATTAGATGGAACACAGGGTTCCCAAGGGAGTAGCTAGAGAAAGTACCCACAGAGCTGAAGGGGTCTTCAACCCTATAGGTGGAAGAACAATAAGAACTAACTAGTACTCCCAGAGCTCATGTCTCTAGCTGCATATATAGCAGAAGATGGCCTAGTTGACCATCATTGGGAAGAAAGGCCCTTTGGTCATGCAAACTTTATGTGCCCCAGTACAGGGGAACGCCAGGGCCAAGATGTGGGAGTGGGTGGATATAGGAGCAGGGCAGGGGATGGGGAGGGTTTAAGGGACTATCAGGATAACATTTGAAATGTAAATGAAGAAAATATCTAATAAAAATTGGAAAAATTTTAATTTCTAATTAGCAAAAAGCCTAGAATTTCTGAATTTAAATCTATATTTGATTAAGATAAATATCATGCCCCTTTGTTTGCCCCTTAGGATAGTTTGAGGTGTATAAACTAATGGTTGGGAAATTCCACAGAAAGACTACTCTTTCTGAAGATAATTGAAACCCAATGACATTAAGGTAGATTAAAATAATCTAGAACATGGCAATTGTTCAGTTTGCAGGTCCACATCTTTTTCTTTAATAAGAGACATATAGTACTGAAGGAAAGGAAAGAACTTTGGCCAGGACAGAGCACAGAGGATCTTTCCTTTATCAATATGAATTTTGATCACAGTATACTGTGACTGTTTACTCTTTCGACTCTTAGTAATGTGACTTATTTTTTTCATGTTAAGAAAACATTATCTTCAATCTACCTGTAAGAGTCGAACTAATATAGACTGAAAAATTATCACTGATAGAAGCCTTCAGAATAATCAGTTCAGGCAAATATTAAAGCAACTTATTTTTCTGCCAAACAGTACCTGGGATTTCTTTCCGTCTCAAAGAAGCTTGTTCACATCTCGGACACTGATTGTACACAAAGTAACTTCAATTAGAATTTCCTTATTATGTGGTTTACAATCAGTTTTCTTATCAAGTAATTACAAAACATTTTCCTTATTAAGTCATTTACCCGTGCAGTCTTTCCTTTTGAAACACTTGGTTTTCACAGGCATCATCCACTCTGAAAAGAACAAGTTCTGCAGGAAACTGCAGTACAACTAATACACACAGAACTTAAAACATATTTGGACTTTGATTGCTCTACAAATTGCTTTGCATAATGATCAGAAAATTTACTTAATGGAGCCCTTAATTTTCCATTTTTCTTCTTAAGTCCACATGGACCACAGTGCTCAGCGGATTCTAACAGATGGGGCAGACATACTGTAGCAGCGATAAGGAAGCATGGAGGAGAAAGGCTAGAGTCCTGGAGGTGAGTGGTACAGGTGAATAACTTTTGTTTCTAGATTTTTATTATATTTTAATTAAGTGTAATGTATATATTGTGTTTTCATTTCAGATAAGGATTTTGTGCAAAAGGGAACAACTTCATTTTGTAAGGAAAGCCCTGTTGTTTTAAGTGAGGTAAACATTGGAAAGCCTAGCTTATTAGGGGTTTAAAGGCCATATATTAGGGATCCTCATAAAATAAGTTGTTCTTCACTGTGACGATGATTTTGAAGCATGCCATGTGCCACTCTTTTCACAGACAGAGGTAATTTTAGTGTATATCCTATTGCTTTATATGTGTGACCATCTTTTTGACTACTTTTATTTTATTTTATTTTATTTTAAAGCTGAGAAAACATTTTTCAAGTTGAAATAAAAGTAAAGATATTATCATTGCATGTTATAATGTAATCTCTTTGTAGAGTACCAAAGACAAATATAATTTTCAGGAACCCATGACATCTAGGGAAGAAGAATTCTTCTAGTGTTAAGTATATACCTATTCTTTTATAATTAATTATTAGATAAAAATTGAAAAAAATCTTTAATTGATACATATACATTTCCTGTTTGGTTTATTTACTCTCTGCTTTATTTTAAATTAAAAAACATTTTTACAGGGTGTATTTGCTTTTTATTTTCAACTTTTATTAGATATTTTCTTCATTTACATTTCAAGGAAAGAATTTGGTGCATGAACTAGTCCTGCAACCCAGACAACTTAAAACACACCAGTCAGAATATCTAACATCAAAAATTCAGGTGACAATAGATGCTGGTGAGGATGTGGAGAAAGGGGAACACTCCTCCTTAGCTGGTGTGATTTCAAGATGGTACAACCACTCTGGAAATCAATCTGGTGGTTCCAAAGAAAATTGGAAATAGTTCTAACTGAGGACCTCACTATACTACTCTTGGGCATATACTCAAAAGATGCTCCAACATATAACAAGGACACATGCTTCCCGATGTTCATGGAAGCCTTATTTATAATAGTTGGAAGCAACAAAAACCCAGATGTCCTTCAACAGAAGAATAGATGCAGAAAATAAATACATTGGTACATTTACACAATGGAGTACTACTCAGCTATTAAAAACAATGATTTCGTGAAATTCACAGGCAAATGGATGAAACTAGAAAATATCATCCTGAGTGAGATTACCCAGTCATAAAAGAACACACATGGTATGGACTCATTGATAAGTGGATCTGAGCCAAAAAGAAGGTTGGAATACCCACAATAGAACTCATAGACCATAAGAAACCCAAGATGAAAGATCACACCAGAGAGTGGATGCTACAGTACTACTCAGTAGGGAGAATAGAATAATCTCTGGAAAGTAGAGGGAGAGAGGGATCTGGGGGGAAAAAGGAGGGAGAGGTAAAAAGGACTTGTGGTTCAGATATGTGAGGAGATAGGGTGATGCACACTGGGTCATGAATTGAAAAGTAGCTGTGTAGCAGTGGCGGAGGTGGACCCGAATTAACCACTAGAAAGTCCCAGATCAGGAGACCCAAGAGGTTCCCAGGGCCCAACAGGGTGGACCTTAGCCAAAATGCCCAAGAAGGGGAGATAGAACCTGTAGAGACCCTATCCAGTGGATAGGCATGGTTCCAAGTTGATGGATGGAGCCACCCACCCACCTGAAAAATATAAATCCAGAATTCCTCCTATCCAAAGAAAGTTCATGAACAAACAGTGGATCAGAGTCTGAAGCAAAGGCCATCCAGAGACTGCCCCCCCCCCCCACACCTAGAAATCCATTCCATCTATGACACCAAACCCAGGCACTATTGCTGATGCCAAGAAGTGCTTATTCATAGGAGCCCAGTATAACAGTCCCCTGAGAGTCTCTGCCAAAGCTGCACCAATACAGGTGCAGATGTACATAGCCAAACATTACACTGAGTGTGGGGACCCTGATAGGAATTTAGGAGCTGAAGGGGTTTAAAACCTCATAGGAAGAACAACAATATCATACAACCAGAAACACCAAAGCTCCCAGGGACTAAACCAGCAACCAAAGAGTACACAGGAGCTACCCATGGCTCCAGATGGATATGTAAGAGGGTTACTGTATTGTCAACCTGGCATCACTAGAAAGGGAGCCTCTTTGACCTGGGGAGGCTTGATGATCCAGGACAAGGGAATGCTATGCTGCCGAGGCAGGAGTGGGTGGGCTGGAAGGGGAGCGCCCTCATAGAGGCAGGCAAGAGGGAGGAGGGGATGGGTGGCTTGGGGAGGGGAAACTGAAAAGAGGGATAACATTTGAAATGTGAATAAATAAAGTAAACAATAAAAAAAGAACTTTCAACTTGCCCAGTGACAGCATGTGCTGGACATTATTAGTGGAAGAGAAGAATTCTGTTTCTACATCCACTTCAGATTGGTAACTAACTATTGCATAGTATCTGGCAGAATCAATCTTTGTTAGTATCCCAAGGCTGGCCTTGGACTCATGTTACCTCTGTTTGAGCCTGCCAAGGGTGTGTGACTTACACAGGTATTTGCTTATGTATATAGGAGACATTGGTTTTATAGCCTTTTCCGTTCAACATGTCATGTGTAGCTACATTCTCTTCATATACTCTTTATAATAGATTATAAAAACTTTTGATTTTCTTTATTCACTGATTATAATAGCTCATTTACAAATTTGACTATTGCTACTTTCTAGAAAAAAAATACATGTTTCTCTATAGGAGGGAGAAAACGCTTAAGTGACAGGATTGATTCTTTCAATTTTTGCCCATTAGTATACTTAGACATTTGAACATAAAATTTTGGTTGGACAAGTTAGACAATTATGTTACTAATTGCAAAATTGAGATTACCTTACATGCTTTAATGATATTTCAGTGAAATAATTTTTTTTCAACTTTTATTAGATATTTTCTTCATTTACATTTCAAGTGTTATCCAGAAAGTTCCCTGTATCCTCCCCCCTCCCGGCCCTGCTACCCTACCCACCCGCTCCCACCCCCTGGCCCCGGCGTTCCCCTGTATTGGGGCATATAAAGTCTGCATAACCAAGGGGCCTCTCTTCCCACTGATGGCCAACTAGGNATATATTTATTGTTTTTAATAGCTGAGTAGTACTCCATTGTGTAAATATACCAAATTTTTTGTATCCATTCCTCTGTTGAGGGACATCTGGGTTCTTTCCAGTTTCTGGCTATTATGAATAAGGCTGCTATGAACATAGTGGAACATGTGTCCTTGTTACCAGATGGAATATCTTCTGGATATATGCCCAGTAGATGTATTGCAGGATCTTCCGGTAATACTATGCCCAATTTTCTGAGGAACCGCCAGACTGATTTCCAGAGTGGTTGAACCAGCTTGCATTCCCACCAACAATGGAGGAGTGTTCCCCTTTCTCCACATCCATGCCAGCATCTGTTGTCACCTGAATTTTTGATCTTAGCCATTCTTACAGGTGTGAGGTTGAATCTCAGGGTTGTTTTGATCTGCATTTCCCTGATGATTAAGGATGTTGAGCATTTTTTCAAGTGCTTCTCAGCCATTCGGTATTCCTCAGTTGAGAATTCTTTGTTTAACTCTGTGCCGCACTTTTTAATGGGGATATTTGATTTTCTGGTGTCCACCTTCTTGAGTTCTTTATATATATTGGATATCAGTCCCCTATCTGATTTAGGATTGGTGAAGATCCTTTCCCAGTCCGTTGGTGGCCCTTTTGTCCTGTTGACAATATCTTTTGTCTTACAGAAGCTTTGCAACTTTTTCTTTCAAGTTTGGCTTATTATATTAATTCAGGAGTCCTTTACCTATATATGAAGTTCATTTCCCTGCCACATATATTCTTCATTCAGCTCTAACAACATGCTGGCCAAGCCAGTGGACTCTGTAATGATGCTTTATGAGGGTTAAATACCAAGATACCTTCTAGCTAAAATTAGTTGAAATTTTGAACTTATACCACCAAGAAATCCTGAGTACTGACACCTAATTTTTGGAGTTCTGAAGAGCTAAGCACTGACACTACTCCTAACTTTTTTTAAAGACTAGAGCAAATAGGAAATCCAAGATGGTAAGGCTGTTGGCCTTAGCTGAAGAGCACTGCTCCTGAGCACTGTGAGCATCAGCGAAGTGATACTGAGAACTGAGCACTGTAAACATCAGAGAAGTGGTACTGAGTAACTGAACACTGTGAACATCAGTGAAGTGATACTGAGGAATTGTGCACTCTGAGCATCAGAGAAGTGATACTGAGAACTGAGCACTGTGAGCATCAAAGAAGTGGTACTGAGAACTGAGCACTGTGAGCATCAGCGAAGTGATACTGAGAACTGAGCACTGTGAGCATCAGAGAAGTTATACTGAGGAACTGAGCACTGTGAACATCAGGAAAGCGATACTGGAACTGAGCACTGTGAATATTAGAGAAGTGATACTGAGAACTGAGCACTGTGAGCATCAGAGGAGTGATACTGAGAACTGAACACTGTGAATATCAGTGAAGTGATACTGAGAACTGAGCACTGTGAGCATCAGTGAAGTGATACTGAGGAACTGAGCTTCACATTTCCTCATAGGGTATTTTTAGAAAATCTCTCTCTTCTATAGATGAAATTACTGCCACACACACAAAAAAGATGATAAAACTCTCTTTAGTCACTTAGCTCTCTTATGAACACATTCTGTGAAGCCACCTACATATGAATTTCCCTTTTGAGTACATAGCCAGGCTGTTGAGAAGTCCAAGGTCCCAAGTGTTTTCAGGGAGCAAAGCATGGGGAGGACTGAAAGGCTTCCTGTTTGCACATTCCTTGTGAAACCTGTGATCTACAGACATCACTTTCTGTAACCTGAAGAATGCAGGAGATATGCTGAGTTGAACATACAAGTGCCTGATGATGCGAGGGTGGGAACGTTTTGTTTATTTGCTTTTGTGCATAGTTCCATTACTTCTTTATACTTATGCTGAACAAAGGAAATTGAATATAGAGTCTACAACAATATCTCATATTTCATATAAGACCTAAATAATAAGACAGACTAGCTAATTCCTATCCTGTTAAGTTAAACTAAAATTATTCTTAATTGACGGAAAAGAATTGCTTTGCCAATATATTTTTCAAGCATGCTCATGAAGCAAGTTAGACTCTTAGAAATCTGGAAATGTTGTCTGATATGTTTTTATATTAATTTATAAGATTTATTAAATGCCTTAGGCATTGACATTATTAAAGGAAGTAACAAGTACTAAAATAAAACTTTCCTGTTATGAAAGAGCAAAGAAATAACTCTTGAAATTATAATTTGGAATCTCTACTTACTGGATCAATAAAACAAATGGAAAATATACAGTGGTATATACTTATTAATTGTATAAACAAGCTAATGTTGCCATTTATATTAAAATTCAATTTAAAGATAACACACTTTGTTCTTGTGCTAAGCACAGTAGGTTTATTAAACTATAAATAATTTTAATTGTATTTACTGCTTTTGTAATTTTTGAAAGTCTATACATAGTTAAAGATTTTGATATTTATTTGTATTCTATTGCAAGCACCCTGAAAATCTACATTAAACTTAACTATAGCTACCTAGGCACTTAGCAGAAGACATAAAGAACACCTGACTTTCTGAAAGACTAGTTGACACATATGGGAATTCAGTAGTTATTTTTCTCAATGGTCTCCTTAGATTTCTGTTGCTTTTCTTGGGATGTTAAATTGTTAAAGACAGAGTTTTAAACTTCCACTTTGTTTTCACCATAAATCATAATGTATTCCATGATAGAGGAAAATAATAATCAATTCATAACAAGGATTTTTTTTTTGATTTAACAAATACAAATAATCTGCAATGTGACCCAAAGTCTTGAACTGTTGGTAGAATCAGTATCAGATACAAAGCTTTGAACTTTTCCCTCCAAGCTGACTCTTTCAAATCAATTAAAATATTTGTTATTTATTTGTATAACATTTAATAATACTTTGGATATGTGATGTTAAAATGAGTCATCTAAATAAAATAGCATATAAGTAAATAATAACTTTTGAACTGTTGGGTACTTTTTAATGTTTCTACCAGAAATTGTTTAAATTCAAATGACATATTTATGGTAGACAGAGTATTCTTTGTCATATAAAAGAAATATCATTGTTCTCTTTAAGAATCTTTTAACATGCTGGCACCAGTTTGCACAAAACAGCTCGTGGACTGCAGAGGCTCAGCAGCTGACTGCAGCTTCTGGGACAGGCAGAAGCACAAAGCTTCTGGGACAGACCCTGTTTCTGGCAGCTGAAATTCGGGCACCTTCCCCGCCAGTGGAGCGGTGGTCCCCCAGGTTGTCTGTGACCCCCAGAGCAGGCTCTGCAGGGGAATGTGCAGACTGCGGAGGCAATCCATCTTCTGGTACAGGCCCTGATTCAGACCTTCATCTTTAACCACGAGGCATGTCTGAACACCAGACCTCTGTGCACTTTCCCTGCAAGAGGAGAGCTTGCCTGAAGTGAATACTCTGACCACTGAGACTCAGAAGAGAGCAGGATTCCAACAGAAACCAAGTTTGCCCACCATCATCAGAACCCAGCACTCCCACCTCAGCTAGTCCTGGATATCAGAACACACCAGAAAAGCAAGATTTGGATTGAAAATCATATTTCATGATGCTGGTAGAGGACCTTAAGAAGGACTTTAATAACTCACATAAAGAAACGCAGGATAAACATAGAAGTGGATGTTCACAGTCAGCTATTAGTTGGAACACAGGACTCCCCAGGAAGGAGCTAGAGAAAGTTCCCAAGGAGCTGAAGGGGTCTTCAACCCTCTAGGTGGAAGAATAACATGAACTAACTAGTTCCCCCTGCGCTCATGTCTCTAGCTGCATATATGGAAGAAGATGGCCTAGTTGGCCATCATTGGGAGGAGAGGCCCCTTGGTCATACAGACTTTAAATGCCCCAGTACAGGGGAACGCCAGGGCCATTATGTGGGAGGGGGTGGGTAGGGGAGCAGGGTGGGGATGGGGGAGGGTATGGGGAAATTTCTGGATAACATGTGAAATGTAAATGAAGAAAATATCTAATAAAGAGGAAATAATTAAAAAAAAAAAGAAACGCAGGATAACAACACTAAAGAGGTAGAAGTCCTTAAAGAATTACAGGAACTCATGATCCTCCTGCCTCTGCCTCCTTCAGCAAATCCTACCGGCATGCGCCACCACAACCGGCGGAAGGAGTTGCAGAGACAAAGTTTGGGGCTAAGACAAAAGGATGGACTATCCAGAGACTACCCATCCAGGGGTCCATCCCATAATCGGCTACCAAACCCAGACACTATTGCATACGCCAGCAAGATTTTGCTGAAAGGACCTTGATATAGCTGTCTCCTGTGAGGCTTTGCCAGTGCCTGGCAAATATAGAAGTGGATGCTCACAGTCATCTATACGATGGAACACAAGGCCCCCAATAGAGGAGCTAGAGAAAGTACCCAAGAGCTGAAGGGGTCTGCAACCCTATAGGTGGAACAACAATATGAACTACTCAGTACCCCCAGAGATCCCAGAGATCGTGTCTCTAGCTGCATATGTAGCAGAAGATGGCCTAGTCAGTCATCATTGGGAAGAGAGGCCCCTTGGTCTAGCAAACTTTATATGTCCCAATAAAGGGGAACGCCAGGGCCAAGAAGTGGGAGTGAGTGGGTAGGGGAGTAGGGCAGGGGGAGGGTACAGGGGACTTTTGGGATAGCATTTGAAATGTAAATGAAGAAAATATCTAATTAAAAAATGCCCCAACAGTTAAAAAAGAAAAAAAGAATTACAGGAAAACACTGCTAAACAGGTAGACGTCATTAAAGAGGAAACACAAAAATCCCTTAAAGAATTACAGGAAAACACAACCAAACAAGTGATGGAATTGAAGAAAATTATCCAATACCTAAAAAGGGATATAGAAACAATAAAGAAAACCCAATGTGAGATGATTCTGGAGATAAAAACCCTAAGAAAGAAATCAAGAACCATAGATGTGAGAATCAGAAACAGAATACAAGAGATCGAAGAGAGAATCTCAGGTACAGAAGATTCCATAGAGAACATGGGCACAACAATCAAAGAAAATACAAAATGCAAAAATTTTCTAACTCAAAACATCCAGGAAATCCAGAACACAATGAGAAGACCAAACCTACGGATAATAGTGGTAGATGAGAATGAAGCTTCTCAACTTAAACGGCCAGCAAATACCTTCAACAAAATTATAGAAGAAAACTTCCCAAACCTAAAGAGAGAGAGATGCCCATGAACATACAAGAAGCCTACAGAACTCCAAATAGACTGGACCAGATATGAAACTCCTCCCAACACATAATAATCAGAATAACAATTGCACTAAATAAAGACAGAATATTGAAAGCAGTAAGGAAGAAAGGTCAAGTAACATATAAAGGCAGGCCTATTAGAATCAATCCAGATTTCTTTTTTTTTTTTTTTCATTTTTTTCTCTTTATTAGATATTTTCTTCATTTACATTTCACATGTTATCCAGAAATTTTCCCTTACCCTCCCACGTCCCCGCCCTGCTCCCCTACCCGCCCCCTCCCACATAATGGCCCTGGCATTCCCCTGTACTGGGGCATATAGAGTCTGTATGAT
>LR751265.1:135458-193105 GCA_902729485.2 Mus minutoides
TCTCCTCCCAATGATGGCCAACTAGGCCATCTTCTTCCATATATGCAGCTAGAGACATGAGCGCAGGGGGAACTAGTTAGTTCATGTTATTCTTCCACCTAGAGGGTTGAAGACCCCTTCTGCTCCTTGGGTACTTTCTCTAGCTCCTACCTTGGGAGTCCTGTGTTCCAACTAATAGCTGACTGTGAGCATCCACTTCGGTGTTTACCAGGCACTGGTACTCCAGATTTCTAACCAGAGACTATGAAAGCCAGAAGATCCTGGACAGATGTCATACAGACCCTAAGAGAACACAAATGCCAGCCCAGGCTGCTATACCCAGCAAAACTCTCAATTACCCTAGATGGAGAAAACAAAGTATTGCATGACAAAACCAAGTTGACACAATACCTTTCCACGAATGCAGCCCTTCAAAGAATAATGGGAAAACACCAACATAAGGACAGAAATTACACCCTTGAAAAAGCAAGAAAGTAATCCTATGACAAATCTAAAGGAAGTCAGGAGCAAGAACAGATTCTCAACTTTAACAACAAAAATAACAGGAAGCAACAATTACTTTTCTTTAATTTCTCTTAACATCTAGGGACTAAATTTCCAAATAAAAAGACATAGACTAATAGACTGGCTACATAAACAGGACCCAACCTTTTGCTGCTTACAGGAAACCCACCTCAGGGGAAAAGACAGACACTACCTCAGAGTAAATGGCTGGAAAACAATCTTTCAAGCAAATGGTCCTAAGAAACAAGCTGGAGTAGCCATTCTAATATCAAATAAAATTGACTTTCAATTCAAAGTTATCAAAAAAGACAAGGAGGGGCACTTCATACTCATCAAAGGCAAAATCTACCAAGATGAACTCTCAATTCTGAATATCTATGCTCCAAATGCAAGAGCAGCCACATTCATTAAAGAAACTTTAGTAAAGCTCAAAGCCCACATTTGTACCTCACACAATTATAGTGGGAGACTTCAACACTCCACTCTCACCATTGGACAGATCCTGGAAACAGAAACTAAACAGAGACACGTGGACACTAACAGAAATTATGAAACAAATGGATTTAATAGATATCTACAGAACATTTTATCCCCAAACAAAAGGATATACCTTCTTCTCAGCACCACATGGTACCTCCTCCAAAATTGACCATATAATTGGTCAAAAAATAGGCCTCAACTGATACAAAAATATTGAAATTATCCCATGCATCCTATCAGATCACCATGCACTAAGGCTGATCTTCAATAACAGCATTAATAATAGAAAGCCAGCATTCACATGGAAACTGAACAACACTCTCCTCAATGATACCTTGGTCAAGGAAAAAATAAAGAAAGAAATTAAAGACTTTTTAGCGTTTAATGAAAATGAAGTCACAACATACCCAAACTTATGAGACACAATGGAGGCATTTCTAAGACGAAAACTGATAGCCCTGATTGCCTCCACAAAGAAACTAGAGAGCATACACTAACAGTCTGACAGCACACCTAGAAGCTCTAGAACTAAAGGAAGTAAATTCACCCAAGAGGAGTAGATGGCAGGAAATAATCAAACTCAGGGCTGAAATCAACCAAGTGGATACAAAAAGAACTATTCAAAGAATCAACCAAACCAGGAGCTGGTTCTTTGAGAAAATCAACAAGATAGATAAACCCTTAGCCAAACTCACTAGAGGGCACAGGGACAGCAATATAATTTACAAAATCAGAAATGTAAAAGGAGACATAACAACATATCCTGAGGAAACCCAAAACATAATCAGATCCTACTACAAAAGGCCATACTCAACAAAACTGGAAAACCCTGATGAAATGGACAACTTCCTAGACAGATACCAGGTACCAAAGTTAAATTAGGATCAAATTAACGATCTAAACAGTCCCATTTCCTATAAAGAAGCAGTCATCAATAGTCTCCTAACCAAAAAAAAAAGCCCAGGACCAGATGGGTTTAGTGCTGAGTTCTATCAGACCTTCAAAAAAGACCTAATTCCAACTCTCCTCAAACTATTCCACCTAATAGAAACAGAAGGTACTCTACCCAATTCATTCTATGAAGCCACAATTACTCTGATACCTAAACCACACTAAGATCCAACAAAGAAAGAGAACTTCAGACCAATTTCTCTCATCAATATCAATGCAAAAACACTCAATAAAATCCTCTCAAACCAAATTCAACACATCAAAACGATCATCCATCATGACCTAGTAGGCTTCATCCCTGGGATGCAGGGATGGTTTAATATATGGAAATCCATCAAAGTAACACAATATATAAACAGACTCAAAGACAAAAATCACATGATCATCTCCTTAGATGCTGAGGAATTATTTGACAAAATCCAACACTCATTCATGATAAAAGTCTTGGAAAATGAGGAATTTAAGGCCCATACCTAAACATAATAAAAGCAATCTACAGCAAACCAGTAGTCAACATCAAAGTAAATGGAGAGAAACTCAAAGCTATCCTACTAAAATCAGGGACTAGAAAAGGCTGCCCACTTTCTCCCTACCTATTCAACAAAGTACTTGAAGTCCTAGCCAGAGCAATGCAACAACAAATGGAGATCAAGGGGATTCAAATTGGAAAGGAACAAGTCAAAATATCACTCTTTGCAGATGATATGGTAATATATATATAAGCGACCCTAAAAATTCCACCAGAGAACTTCTAAACCTGATAAACAGCTTCAGTGCAGTAGCTGGATATAAAATTAACTTTAAAAAATCAATGGCCTTTCTCTACACAAAGGATAAATGGGCTGAGAAAGAAATTAGGGAAACAACATCCTTCACAATAGTCACAAACAATATAAAATACCTTGGTGTGAATTTAACTAAGGAAGTGAAAGATCTGTATGATAAGAACTTCATGTCTCCATTGTGTAAATGTACCACATTTTCTGTATACATTCCTCTGTTGAGAGATATCTGGGTTCTTTCTAGCTTCTGGCTATTATGAGTAAGGCTGCTATGAACATTAGTGGAACATGTGTCCTTATTACCAGTTGGAACATCTTCTGGATATATGTCCAGGAGAGGTATTGCAGGATCCTCCGGTAGTACTAAGTCCAATTTTCTGAAGAACCCACAGACTGATTTCCACAGTGGTTGTACAAGTACTACTCAGCTATTAAAAACAATGAATTTATGAAATTCCTAGGCAAATGGATGGATCTGAAGGGTATCATCCTGAGTGAGGTAACCCAATCACAAAAGAACTCACATAACATGTATTCAAAGATAAGTGGATATTAGCCCAGAAACTCAGATTACCCAAGATACAATTTGCAAAACACATGAAACCCAAGAAGAATGAAGACCAAAGTGTGGACACTTCGCCCCTTCTTAGAATTAGAAACAAAGCACACATTGAAGGAGTTACAGAAATCAAGTGTGGAGCTGAGACAAAAGCATGGACCAACCAGTGATTGCTGTAGCTGGGGATCCATCCCATAATCAGCCACCAAACAGAGATACTATTGCATACATCAGCAAGATATTGCTGAAAGGGCCCTGATATAGCTGTCTTGTGTAAGGTTATGCCAGTGCCTGACAAACACATAAGCAGATGCTCACAGTCAGCTATTAGATGGAACACAGGGTTCCCAATAGAGGAGCTAGAGAAAGTACCCAAGGAGCTGAAGGGATCTCCAACCCCATAGGTGGAAGAACAATATGAACTAACCAATACCCCCAGAGCTCGTGTCTCTAGCTGCATATGTAGCAGAAGATGGCCTAGTTAGCCATCATGGGAAGAGAGGCTGCTTAGTCATGCAAACCTTATATCCCCCAGTACAGGGGAATGGCAGGGCCATGATGGGGGAGTGGGTGGGTAAGGGAGTTGGGTGGGGGATAGGGGAACATATAGGGGACTTTCAGGATGGCATTTGAAATATAAATGAAGAAAATATCTAATAAAATTGGGGAAGAAAAAGAACTTCAACTCTCTTAAGAAAGAAATTGAAGAAGATCTCAGAAGTTGGAAAGATCTCCCATGCTCATGGATTGGCAGGATTACCATAGTCAAAATGGCTATCCTGCCAAAAGCAATCTACAGATTCAATGCAATCCTCATCAAAATACCAACTCAATTCTTCACTGAGTAAGAAAGGGCAATTTGCAAATTCATCTGGAATAATAAAAATCCTAGGATAGCAAAAACTATTCTCAACAATAAAAAAACCTCTGGTAGAATCACCATGCCTGATCTCAAGTTGTACTACAGAGAAGTTGTGATTAAAACTGCATGGTACTTGCACAGCAATAAACAGGTAGAGCAATGGAATAGAAATGAAAAAAAAAAAAAAAAAAAAAAAAAAAAAAAAAAAAAAAAAAAAAAAAAAAAAAAAAAAGAATTGAAGATCCAGAAATGAACCCACACACCTATGGTCATTTGATCTTTGACAAAGGAGCTACAACTCTCCAGTGGGAAAGAGACAGCATTTTCAACAAATGGTGCAGGCACAACTGGCGGTTATCATGCAGAAGAATGCAAATTGATCCATTCTTATATCCTTGTACAAAGCTCAGGTCTAAGTGGATCAAAGACCTCCACATAAAACCAGAGACACTGATATTGTCATCATTTACATTTCAAATGCTATCCCTAAAGTCCCCTATACCGTCCCCCATCCCCTGCCTTGCTCCCCTACCCACCCACTCCCACATTTTGGCCCTGGCATTCCCCAGTACTGGGGCATATAAAGTTTGAAAGACCAAGGGGCCTCTCTTCCCAATGATGGCCAACTAGGCCATCTTCTGCTACATATGCAGCTAGAAACACGAGCTCTGGGGGTACTGGTTAGTTCATATTGTTCTTCCACCTATAGGGTTGGAGACCCTTGCTGGCTCAACTGGCAGTTATCATGTAGAAGAATGTGAATTGATTCATTCTCATCTCCTTGTAAAAAACTCAAGTTTAACATACTCAAGGAACTCCACTAAAAAATTAGAGACATTGAAACTTATAGAGAAGAAAGTGGGGAAAAGCTATGAAGATATGGGCACAGGGAAAACTTAATGAAAGAACACCAATGACTTGTGCTGTGAGATCAAGAATTTGCAAATGGGACCTCATAAAACTGGAAACCTTCTGGAATTCATGAAATTCTTAGACAAATGAATGTATCTCGGGGATACCATCCTGAGTGAGGTAACCCAATCACAAAAGAACACACATGGCATGCACTCACTGATAAGTAGATATTAGCCCAGAAGCTCAGAATACCCAAGATACAATTTGCAAAACACTTGAAATTCAAGAAGAAGAAACACCAAAGTGGGGACACTTCCATCCTTCTTAGAAGGAGGAACAAAATACCCATGGAAAGATTAGAGACAAAGTTTGGAGCAGAGATTGAAGGCATGACCATCCAGAGACTGCCCCACCTCAGGATCCATCCCACAAACAACCACCAAACCAAGACACTATTGCATATACCAACAAGAGCTTGCTGAGAGGAGCCTGATATAGCTGTCTCCTGAGAGACTCTGCCAGTGCCTAATACTGAAGTGGATGCTCACAGTCATCCATTAGACAGAGCACAGGGTCCCCAATGAAGAAGCTAGAGAAAGTATCCAATGAGCTGAAGGGGTTTGCAGCCCCATAGGAGTAACAACAATATGAACTAAATAGTAACCTCAAGTTCCCTGGGACTAAACCACCAATCAAAGAAAGCACAGGAGGGACAGAGGGACTCGTGGCTCTAGCAGAGGATGGCCTAGTTGGTCATCAGTGGAAGGAGAGGCTTTTGGTCCTGTGAAGGTTCTATGCCCCAGTATAGGGGAATGCCTGAGCCAGAAAGAGGGACTGGGTAGGTTGGGGAGCAGGGGAAGGGGGAGAGGATAAGGGATGTTCCTAGGGAAAACTAGGAAAGGGCATAACATTTTAAAAGTAAATAAAGAAATATCTAATAAAAAAGTTAAAAAAGTATTTTCTATCCACATATTTCTAAAACAGTGAATGATTTTTAAATGATCTTTGCCATACATTCTATTTGTTACAGGATTTTTATTGAATTAAAATAAAGGCTGATGTATATCAGAAATATCTTTAAATAATCACTTAAAATAAACCAGAAAAGATTAATGTATTGGCACACAATGTTAGCCAAAGGGAACAGAGGTTTATTTTGTAAAAACTAGTATGTATCATAAATATCAGTGATTTCTAGTACCTTTTCTGTTTATGTCCACATGAGCAGCCATGGCACAGTGCTTTTAAAGTTTGGGGTGCATAAAAGGCAATTAGCTCTTGCCAGGGTGAGATGAACCATATGTCTGAGTTAATTAGTTCTCTTCATTCCTGAAATGTTTTCCTAACTCCTTTGTCACATTCTACCCTTCTCCCACTACTTCAGTCATCATATAACTGAAGAAGCATATTCTAGTGAAATCCAGTTTAAATGACACTTAAAAAATACTACTCCAGGAAAAATATTAAACCTAATTGTTTATAAAATTACTATTATGTCCTTCTGATTAAAGTAATTGAATACAAATGTTTTGTTTGCTATTTTACTGTTATTTTCAGAGACTATAAAGTATACCACGTTGGCCTTGAACCTTAGTCTGGAATAACCTTGAACTTCTGATCTTCCTGCTTCCCTTCTGTGTACCAAGATCACAACCATGTAATCCCTATACCCAGGTTATACATAATGAGACCATACTCAGGGTTATATGCATGTTATACATGCATTCTACAAAATAAACTTAGTACTCAACCAACCCCTAATTAAGAATCTTAACAGTGTTCCAATTAGATTGGATACCACTACACTTTCACAAATTAGCTTAGTTTCTGTTATCGAAATTATTCAAAATCGGCTAGAGGTTTCTACCCAGCCTTTAGTTCCTGGTTAAAAAACACATTCACTCTTTATTTTTTATTAAACCTTAAACAGCTTAATAGCTGTGCAGCCGCCTAATCTCCATGCTATTAGAATCTACTTTCCTATTGATAACTCTGAGTTATTACTTACTATCCATTATGTTCCACCTGGGCTACTCTTACCTCCAATTGAGCAGCCCTCAGTGCTATTCTTTCTTGAGCTTTAATGCATCATGGCTCTTCTTTCTCCTCTCTCGAACATTCTTCCTCTTTGTAGTCCCCTCTAACCCAAACCCTTGACACTTAAACCCTACCTATGTCTCTTCTGCCAAACTATTGGCTGTTGGCATCTTTATTTACCAATCAGAATTAACTTAGAAGCAGGGTAACAGGACTATGTGCACACTCCAGACCTTGGAGGCCTACACTTAGCATTACAATAGACAGTAAAAGATAAAACTTCAGCAGTTTCAACATATTTGAATTTAAAATGCTTGAACCTTAAAGATGAAATTATTTATTTAACCAACATATTTATGGTAACCAGTATAAGAAGCAATTTAATTATAATCCTTCTATTACATCTGTACACATTATAAAAATTCTGGAAGATATTTACACATCTAAAACCAAAGAGCACTAGTATATAGAAGAGGAAATGTATCTAAGGAGTGTAACCAGAATCCCAGAGCACCCCAGTCCACACCCCAACTTTAGGACGCCGAGGACATTTACTAATGTGTAAAGTGTAATTTCCTCATTTGTAGAATGAGAGCAGCGTCCTTCCCACTGGATGACAATGGCAGATCTGTAGACAACTAGAGAAAGTCATGACATAGTATGTGGTGTATAACTATTAATGTCTAGTCAGCTTTCAATTACTCCAATTAAACCTTGAGAGAGGCCACTTACCAAGCTAGAAGGCTAGTTTGGGTTTTACTCTCAAAGGCTTGAGTCTGTAGCTGGTTGGCCTTGGTGCTTCTGGAGTGTGGTACTGCTTAGTGATGGAAGTCCAGCTTAGAACAAAGCTTAAAGTGTTGCAGGTTTCTTTCTTTTAGGAAGATGAAATATTTTGGGAACATTCAATTGTCTCCACTGTAGGATGTGTGTCTATTTCTGTCTGTTATTTAAGCAAAGTATGCCGCCTGGTTTCTGTTCCATTGAGTGGGCCTTAGGTTATTGGTGCCACTATTACACTTTTGGGGTATCTTGCCATGCTGGCCATTGTTTTGATTGGCTAGGACTGTTGTTTGCTTATCTCTGTTGGCAGCTGGCATAGCACCTTCCCGTATTATAGAGAAAGTCCTTAGTGAGGAGGCTTTAGGTTCAGCTCTGGCTTGGATCCTCCAACTTCTGTATCTGAAGTTCATGATGCCTTCAATAATAGGCTTTGATCCTCAACTTTTGGGAGACAAACAATGCCAATGTCCGTAGTTTACATTGTTTTGGAAGTCTCTTGGACTCCTTCAAGCAACAATTCAGTAGGGGTTTCTCATGCCGTCTTCTGGGGTTTTGTTTGATAGATGTGGATTTGGAATGAAAAATTTTAATCTGGGTGTGATAAGTTAATTTAAAATTAGGTAATTATCTGCATTCATTTGTATGTATTATGTGCAATTTTAGGTAAATGCAAAATAATATGATTCTTAATTTTTTTCAAATGTCCTTAGTGATGAGTCTTTAAAACTTACAATCACTTATTTCTATTTGGACTAAGTACATTTAAGGTGATACAAAACTGCACGTGGCTGCTGGCGACTCCTGCTCAGTATACTTTTAGAAGAAGACATAAATATTATTATTCAATAGACCATTGTTATGTATAAAGATAGAGAAAATAATTCTGCCACACTCTGAGGATCCTGACTGCATCAAGCTATACCCATACTCTGCGCCTAACAATGAGCTCAGTTTCACCTCTTTCTCGTAACCATCTCTACTGCACTCTCTTGGGCATTTTGGATGCATGCACAATAAAGCAAGTTGTGCTTTCTAGTGGAGTTTATTTAAAATCTTATATATAATTGCTCTTGCATATGATTGAAATCAGATGCTTTGTGAGACCAGATCTGTGCCCTGAACAAAGGCTTATATAATCTAAATCTACCAATCATAACAGAGACCAGCCTGCCTTAAGCACCTTAGCAACCAAACCCTCTGTCTCTAGGACTCCATTAAAGCAGTCTTTTAAAAAAAGAATCTCATCCCTTGAGTACTGGTGTGCATTCATATGTCCTGCTGTCATTTCACTCCTGATTGAATTTCTTCCTGATCTATCCCACCACTTTGCTTTTGAATAATACTTCCTTGCTGCTTTGCAACATGTATGCATTTATTTCATCTTCTTGAATGAGATGCCAAAAGTGGGGAGTCACCTGTCCTAGACCCCAACTACAGGTATGCTCACACAGCCTTTTCACATTTTCCAAATCACATTTATTTAATTTGTTAAAATTTGTTAATTTAATTTGTTAATGTAAAAGCAATGGGCCCTTTATCCCCTTTTTTATGTTAAGAATTAATTTAGTGATTGTCTTAGTAAGGGTTTCTTTTCCTGCACAAACATCATGACCAAGAAGCAAGTTGGGGAGGAAAGGGTTTATTCCACTTACACTTCCATACTGCTATTCATCACCAAGGAAGACAGGAGTGGAGCTCAAGCAGGTCAGGAAGCAGGAGCTGATGCAGAAGCCATGGAGGGATGTTCCTTATTGCCTTGCTTTCCCTGACTTGCTCAGCCAGCTCTCTTATAGAACCCAAGACTGCCAGCCCAGAGATGGTCCCACCCACAAGGAGACCTTGATCACTAATTGAGAAAATGCCTCAGAGCTAGATCTCATGGAGGCATTTCCCCAACTGAAGCTCCTTTCTCTGTGATAGCTCAGCTGTGTCAAGTTGACACAAAAATTAGCCAGTACAATTGACCCCTTATCAACTTGACACACAAATACATCACTAGTAAGCCTCAACCCTTAGTTCTTACTCATCGCCAAGATCTTAAATAACTTAAAAGTCCCACAGTCTTTACATACTAAAAGTTCAATCCTTTTAAAATATCCAGTATCTTTTAAAATTCAAAGTACTTTTAAATTCAAAGTCTCTTAACTGTGGGCTTCATTTAAAAACTTCCTTCAAGAGGGAAAAATATCAGGGCACAGTCACAATCAAAAGCAAAAATCAGTCTCCAACTGTCCAATATCTGGGATCCAACTCACAATCTTCTGAGCTCCTCCAAGGGCTTGGGTCACTTCCCCAGCCATGCCCTTTGTAGCACACACATTGTCCTCTAGTCTCCAGATGGCTGTACTCCATTGCTGCTGCTGTTCTTGGTCATCTCATCGTACTGGCATCTCCAAAATGCTTCTGTTACTAGGCTTCAACACTAGCCTCTCATAGGCTCTCTTCATGGTGCCGAGCCTCAACTCCTTTGCATGACCCCTTCAGTCCTGGACCATCAATTGCAACTGAGACTGCACCTTCACCAATGGCCTTCCATGGCCTCTCACAGTGCTTCCGTGGCCTCAGCTGCTCTGCATGACTTCTTCATGCCTCTAAAACCAGTACCACCTAGGTAACTCTTACACATTACCAAGTCCAGTCACAACATAAGGTACAACCTTGGCTATCTGTGGAACACAGCCTCCTCGTGCTTTCAGAAAACAATTCCCAGAAGATGTCATCTCAATGATGCTGGTCTCTTCTTAATCACTGCTAATTTCTTAGCTCCAGCTAACCAGCATCAATGGTCCCAGTAATGCCAAGTTTTTGCTTTAGTAGTTCTGGTATCTTGTTAATCACAGCTGATTCTTCAGCCCCAGCTAACCAGAACCACAAAATCTTCACAATCAAAGCAGCAATGGCCCTGAAAAGAGTCTTTAATCTTCCGTCTGAAATTTCACAAGCCAGGCCTCCATCTTCTGCACTGTTCTCAACATTATTTTCCAAGCTCATACACAACATCCCACAGAGCTCTTAACACAGAATGGATCTTCTGGCCCAAAGTTCCAAAGTCCTTCCACAGTCCTCCCCAAAACACGGTCAGGTTGTCACAGGAATACCCTACTATCCTGGTACCAATTTGTCTTAGTCAGGGTTTCTATTCCTACACAAACATCATGACCAAGAAGCAAGTTGGGGAGGAAAGGGTTTATTCCACTTACACTTCCATACTGCTATTCATCACCAAGGAAGTCAGGACTGGAACTCAAGCAGGTCAGGAAGCAGGAGCTGATGCAGAAGCCATGGAGGGATGTTCCTAATTGGCTTGCTTTCCCTGGCTTGCTCAGCCTGCTCTCTTATAGAACCCAAGACTGCCAGCCCAGAGATGGTCCCACCCACAAGGAGCCCTTGATCACTAATTGAGAAAATGCCTCACAGCTAGATCTCATGGAAGCATTTCCCCAACTGAAGCTCCTTTCTCTGTGATAACCCAGCTGTGTCAAGTTGACACAAAAACTAGCCAGTACAGTGATAGTCTTAAATACCATTTAAAATTGATTTTCTCCAACTAGTTTTTTCCAATACAACTTTTTTCTTAATCATTTTTATTTGCAGTTGTGGGGCACACACTAATTTCTCACATGTAGAACTTAGGTCTGGTTTTTGTATGTGAAATTTTTGATCAGTATATGACATTATATACTCTTCTTGAGACACTCTTGCCATGTAGTTGAGTATGGAATCAACTCTGGTCCTCTTTGCTCAGCCTCCCAAGTGCTAAGATCATAGACAACAGCAGCTAGTTACTGACTTTTCATTTTATTGTGATGAAATACTCTGGGAAAACAACTTGTAGGAAAAGGGGTTGGTTTCTGCTTACCATTAAAATCACTGTCCATAAAATGTTTGGAGAAGCCATAGTGGCTAGAGGTTGAGGCAGCTCATAACATGCACCATTAGTAAGGGAGCAGAACAGCAGATGAACTCATCTTAGACTGTAGGTCATTTTCTTTATGTCATCCGTTCAGAATTCCCCTGCTATTGGGGGAGTCCTGCCCACAAATAAATTCTTCCATTAACTAAACACTGAAGATAATCCCCTATAAGCATGTCCCTACTTCCCAGGCTATGTCAAATTGAAAACAGCCTTTACAAGGCATTCATGTGTGAATCTCTAGAATTTTTCTTTTTTCTTTCTTTTTTTTTTTTTACTTTATTTAGACACTGTAGACTTGGCAATATGTCTTTCTTAAATTGTGAATAATATTGACAAAAGGAAGTAGAGTGATTAAGATTGTTAAGGCATATGTAAAATAGTAAGGCCTAGGTACAATATTAAGCCCTAAAAATGTTAAGGTGTAGGTAACTGTTGCATGTCTAGTCTGACATTTTGTGCAGTTACTAATTAAGGAAACTTTCTCATATACTCTTAGTGCTGTTACCAGGGTATTCTGTGCTTTGGTGTTTCTGGAACCCAATCACAGTAGAAGTCAGTTAGGACTGTGTTGTATAGTTATCCACAATAATCTTGGTCCTGATTCAACCACCCAGCAGCATTTCCTGTACATATATATGAACTTTCATGCTTTCTTGCCCTTATTAGCTGCCCCTTGGATAGACCTCAACACAAAGAAGACGCCTGCACCAATATAAGAAGCTATTTGGAATAAGAATTGCATTTTGAATAGGGGTTGAGTCAATTTGAAGTTCCCAAATCTCCCTGGGAACTGACATCCTGCTTGACAGAAAAAGATATATACCTAGGTAACTAGAATCCTGGTTGGCAAGTTAAGACATGAATGTTAGGCAAGGCAAGTCCCCTGCCACAGCTGAATATGGTAAGCAGTGGGAACAGGAGAAATATACAACAAAGATAAGTTTTTAAGGAAATTCCCTATCCCTCAATCCTGATTGATAGAATAACTGCACACATGCTTGTGAAATTTAGGCTTAAAAGCCCTATGGGATGTTAACTCAATGTCCCAGTCAGCTCCTGACTCTGGTCTGTGGCCCTGATTGATCGGTGCTGGGGTATGGCATTCAATAAACCTTCCCTGTTTGAATACAATTAGTATCTGTGTTGTTTGTGTGATAATCCCCATACTCCAACAGAGATGTCTTTAGGACTGTGTGAGCTCACACAGGAGGCAGTTGTTGGAGTGGAAAGAGCAGTATTCTGTGAGATAGAAGGATTTGATAAGGCTATCATTAGCTGTTGGCAAAATGGATGGCCTCCATGCATCTCCTTCTTGTAAACCCAATTTCTGTAGGCAGGGGTTCAAAAAACATTTCCGAAATGTCTAAAATTGACAGTTATTAATATCTTGAATCTCTAATGAATAAATGGCCTCAGTGGGGGGACTACTTACAGATCCAAGTTTTGCATTTTCTCTTATTTAACATCATTTGACCTATAGACCTATAAACCTTAAAACTGAAAATTTTTATGGCCATTGAGATGATTATGTGGGCAAGTATATTTATGTGGGCAAGTATATTTCCTTGGCAAGCCTGATGACCTGCATTCAGTCCTCTGATACTCACATGGTGGAAGGAGAGAACTGATGCCCACAGATGATCCTCTGACTTTTACATATGCTCTGTAGCCTATGTGGGTATGTGCACACACATGCTTACACCCATAAATGTTAAATAAATGCATGTAAAAAGATTCAATGCAAATTTTATTTGTTTAGTTTTTATTTTTTTAATTAGTTATTTTCTTTACTTACATTTCAAATGTTATTCCCTTTTCTACTTTCCCCTCTGAAAATTCGCTTTCCCTTCCCCCCTCCCCTGGCTTCCCAATCCACCCACTCCTGCTTCCTGGCACTGGCATTCCCCTATACTAGGGTATAGAACCTTTACAGGACCAAGACTCTCTCCTCTCAATGATGGCTGACTTAGACATTCTTTGTTACATATACTGCTATAGCCATAAGTCCTATTATGTGTTTTCTTTGATTGGTGGTTTAGTCCCAGGGAGCTCTAGGGGTAGTGGTTAGTTCATATTGTAGTTCCTCCTGTGGGGCTGCAAACCCCTTCAGCTCCTTGGAGAGTTTCTGTAGCTCCTTCATTTGAATGCCCTGTGCTCTGTCCAATGGATGGCTATGAGCATCCACTTCTGTATTTGTCAGGCACTGACAGAGCATTTGAGGAGACAGCTTTACCAGGCTCCTGTCAGCTAACTCTTGTTGGCATCTGCAATAATGTCTGGGTTTGGTGGTTGTTTATGGGATGGATTCCCAGATGGGGCAGTCTCTGGATGGTCATTCCTTCAGTCTTTGCTCTGAAATATATAGAGGAGAAAGTGGGGAAGAACCTCAAAGATATGGGCACAGGGGAAAATTCCTGAACAGAATACTAATGGTGTGTGCTGTAAGATCAAGAATCGACAAATAGGACCTCATAAAATTGCAAAACTTCTCTAAGGCAAAGGACAATGTCAATAAGACAAAAAGGAAACCAATAGATTGGGAAAAGATTTTTACCAATCCTATATCTGATAGGGGGCTAATACCCAATATATACAAAGAACTCAAGAAGGCACACTCCAGAGAACCAAACATAACCCGGAAGAATAACATGAACTAACTAGTACCCCCAGAGCTCATGTCTCTAGCTGCATATATAGAAGAAGATGGCCTAGTTGGCCATCATTGGGAAGAGAGGCCCCTTGGTCATGCAAACTTTATATGCCCCAGTACAGAGGAACGCCAGGGCCAATATGTGGGAGTGGGTGGGTAGGGGAGCAGGGCGGGAGATGGGGGAGGGTTTAGGGGACTTTCAGGATAACATGTGAAATGTAAATGAAGAAAATATCTAAAAAAAAAAACACTGAAATATATGAGGTAGAAAGCAAGAAAAAAAGGGGGGGTACAGAGCTAAACAAAGAATTCTCAACTGAGGGATGGCTGAGAAGCACCTAAAAAAATGTTCAACATCCTTAAACATCAGGGAAATGCAAATCAAAACAACCCTGAGATTCTACCTCACACCAATCAGAATGGCTAAGATAAAAAACTCAGGTGACAGCAGACGCTAGTGAGGATGTGGAGAAAGAAGAACACTCCTACATTGCTGGTGGGATTGCACGCTGGTACAACCACTCTGGAAATCAGTTTGGTGGTTCCTCAGATAACTGGACATAGCATTACCAGAAGATCAAGCAAGACCACTCCTGGGCATATACCTAGTAGATATTCCAACTCATAATAAGGACACATGCTCCACTATGTTCATAGCAGCCCTATTTATAATAGCAAGAAGCTGGAAAGAACCCAGATGTTCCTCAACCAAGAAATGGATACAGAAAATGTGGTACATTTATACAATGGAGTACTACTCAGGTATTAAAAGAAATGAATACATGAAATTCTTAAACAAATGGATTGATCTGTATGACATCATTCTAAGTGAGGTAACACAATCACAAAAGAACACACACATGATATGTGCTCACTGATAAATGGATATTAGCCTAGAAGTTCAGAATACCCAAGGTACAATTTGCAAAACACATGAAACTCAAGAAGAAGGAAGACAAAAGTGTGGATACTTCAATCCTTCCTAGAAAGGGGAACAAAATATTCATGGAATGAGTTACAGAGTCAATGAAAAGTTTAATTAATAATATATAGCATTTAATTAAAAATAAATGTGGCTTTATAAATATGAATCAATAGTATTAAGTAGTTTACATTCAAATTGTGGTTTATAGGATTGTTTTCCATTTGCCTTTGAGTTTAGGAGCTTCTTACCAAAGCATACTGTATATGAGCTGTAGAAGAATTTTAGTCCACCAACCTGACTGCAAGGTATCACATCAAATACCTAGTTTTATGTTATCTTTCTAGAACACAGACTCACCCCTTAGTAAACCCTTTTAATCCCAACATTGAAGGTAAAGTTAGCTTGTAAAAGGATGCAGACATATGTGAAAATGATATCTAATTGAGGGGCAAAATATTGAATCAGAGAAAGATTTGACAGAATTAGTCAGAGTTAGGATATACCAAAAGAGACAAGAAAGAGAGGTGCCTTGAGGGACCAGTGGGGGAGAAGGAGAGAGAGAGAGAGAGAGAGAGAGAGAGAGAGAGAGAGAGAGAGAGAGAGAGAGAGAGAGAGAAGAAGAAGGAGGAGGAGGAGGAGAGGAGGCAGTTTTTTTCTTGGGACAGTTTTATAGAGACAGGTTGCAAGTGAAAAGATAACAAGCCAGAGAATAAGAAGAATCCAGAAGATTAAAAGAGACTGCCAGAGTTCATCAGAGGCCAGGTGGAACAATTTGGTGCGAAATAGAGAGAAGCCATATTGAATCAATCAACTTAGAGAGGAGCTTGGGCCAGAACAGCTGAGTTGAACCAGACAAGAACAGAAAGAGCTAGAAAGGGTGGGTTTATTAAACAATAAATTTGAAGATGACAGTTAAATTTGGTGAATAAAATTTACATTTAGAGTGAGCTTATGACTACATGCCCTTTCCCAAGAGAAGGTAAAAACTAAATCACCAGGCTTTCTTAAAGAGCGTAGCTGCATATGTAGCAGAAGATAAACTAGTCAGCCTTCATTGGGAAGAGAGGTCCCCTTGCTCTTCCGAACTTTATATGCCCCAGTACAGGGGAATGCCAGGGCCAAGAAGTAGGAGTGGGTGGGTAGGGGAGTAGGGCGGGGGGAGGGTATAAGGTACTTTCGGGCTAGCATTTGAAATGTAAATAAAGAAAATATCTAATGAAAAAAGAAAAAAAAAAAAAAGCCCGCTAAGTATGTGCTGCTATAAACGATTTATCTATTATTAAAGCCAATTATTAGGTAAAGCACAAGACTTCAATATTTTATAGTTATAATTGTAACACAATTATTTCACTACCATGTGTTTTAAATTTACTTTAAATGATGGTAGACTATTGTACATTATTATGTGTGATTACATGTTAAAATACAGAAGTGACCTTCCTTCTG
Organism: Mus minutoides; assembly: GCA_902729485.2. NCBI lineage: Eukaryota > Metazoa > Chordata > Mammalia > Rodentia > Muridae > Mus > Mus minutoides. Next base: position 152,206 of record LR751265.1, read on the forward strand.
GAGTTAGAATGACATTCATTACATGAAGAGAATTAGCTTTGTCACATTCATTAAAGTAGAGCGATTGAAGATTACATGGTATTATAAATCTTCTTACCAAAAGTTTCCAGCAATAAGAAATGTTGAAATTGTATTGCAGTTACATTCTTTCAAACCTCTGTTTTGTGAAATTTCTGGAGTCAAGAGGGAATGCTAGTATAAATGCCTTGTTCTTCAGTCCTAAAAGTATAGTTTTCATTTATCCTCACACCTTCAGGACCCAAGGATCTCTGCATGCCCACCCCACCCTGCAACTGATCACTCAGCAAGGCAAAAGGTTTTATTTCTGCAGAATGGTGTGTAGTCATGCCAAATCAACAAGGCAAGAATACCCAGAGGTTCTCATTGGGTTTTTATTGCTAACTTAAGTGTTTCCATTGCATTTTTATTCTTAGCTGACAATCTCTAATTTGCATTCTTATGTGATTGGCTCATACAAAGAAGTACAGTTGACTAGAATAAAATTTTGAGGAGCTGGTAGACCTGGAGCATGTATTCTGATTTCAAGAAGTGCTGAGTCTAAAGGAATTTAAATTTCTGCCAAACACCTTCTTTACAAACATTTTTTTCACAATTCACAAATAACTCCATTTTTAAGCATGAAGTTGTATATTATTTAAACATTTGATTAAAAATTGAATTTACTTGAAAAGCCACATTCATCTACTGCTGTTCATTATAACAAGAAGCCTCTGAGTTCAATGCTTAAAGAAGGATTTGACTATGACTATAGACAAAAGTATTAGTAAGGTAGTTTAAGACCATATAAAGTTAGCTGCACAAGATCTTTATTTATCTTTTCCCCAAGGAGCAAACTATCTGCTTTGGACTGGGTTTATAGTCGTGGCCTGGGATATGGGGTTGGCCTGAATTCCCTTCTGAACTTGTCACTGCAGTATACATCAATAACTTAAAAAATGAGTCTCAGTGTCTTTGTAATCTTGTATTAAGTAATTCAAGATTTGAAGGGTTGACAATATAAATATGTATAATTAATAAATCCAGTTAGTTTAAAAGAAGTATGAATTCCAAACAAAATCAATTTTGAGATATAGCTGGTTGGCCTAAACGCTGTCTTGACTCAGGTTTGAGGTCTCCTCTGGAGAGTTTGCAACTATCTTGAATAGCTGATGAAATCTCTACCAGATGATTATCCTTGTCAGGTTCCCAGCCTTGGGGTTCAACAAACATGAGAACCACTACCTAGGGGACAGATACAATGTAGCACAGTAGACTCTTTACACCTGAAGCCTTAGAATCACTCAAGTTGAGCAGGCCAGAGGGAGCTAGCATGACCTAAGAAACTCAGCCACACTTTTCATTTATAAGCACCTATAACTGCAGTTTACTATCTTGTTACTTCAAAGCACAATACCGTATGGGAGGTAGCTTGGCAGCCTTTTCTCAGTGTCTCTGACTTCTGCCTGGCACCTCCACATCAATGTGGCTCATGTGTCTAAAAGGAAAAAAGCACAAACAAGCAAACAAACAAATCAACAAACAAATTATTTTACAGTTAGCGGGACACGGAAGGAACTAAATGATTTGGAAGCTGGATTAATTGCTTTTAGCAGTATTGCCATGAGCTGTGTTTATATTGAACACATTAGGTTTTACTGCTCTGTTCCTATGTGAAATGCATTATATCAGCCCTAGATCCACACCCTTTGCAAGTGATCATATTTAATCTATATTTTTATAGATTTAATCTATATTCACTTAAAGACTATATTATTTCCTTTAGGTTTACATTTATATAAATTATGTATTTTCAAACCAGATAACTTAATGATACACATAGAACCAAGAAAATGAGTAATTGCAAACTATAAATTCATGAAAAAATTTTAAATATATTTTAACATTAAACATCTCATTATTCACTCAGAAAAGAAAGTAAAACATAAACCTTAGAGAAATATTTTTGAACACTATCAATACCTCAGTCAAAATACTGTACATTAACATAAATTGCTCTTAGTAAGAGCTCTGAAATATTAAAAGTATAAATCTTAATCAAAAGCAATATCATTCTTACTTAGAAGTGAGTATCTCAGGTGAATGATTTATGTCTCTGTCTTTCTACATTGGCAAATATCTTAGGATTTAAATCAGAACCCGTTTTAAAGCTCTTTCTACTCTGGTAATTATACTGGCCTATGTATGTCTAATGTTAGTAAATATTTTCCTAACTGTATATCGCCTCTCCAAACACTATGAGAGGATAGAGGACAGTATAGCCATATCAATACTTGTGCAATTCACAGTGTACTATTTTGATGATTACTCAAATGAATTTTGAATTGCAACATGACAAGTTCAACCTAAATGTGAAAAAAATGCCTTAAAACAGGATATGATAATAATCTGGAGGATGGCAGATTATCCTGATGCTGTGACTTTTAGAAACATGAAGTAACAGAAGATTGCTTGAATGTAGGTGGGAGAAGAGGCTGGAATCAGGGAAAGTGATGTGTGAAGATGATATGTTTGGAAAGGGCATGGCAAGGTCTAAGTAATATGTCACAAGAATGGAATATAAATTGTTCCGAAACTAACTTCCTGAGCAATGGAGTGGGTGGGGACAGAGACAAAGTGAGGTGATTTAAAACACTGTCTTAGTCACTCATTAGTTGGAGGCAACAGCTTCAACAATAGAATTATAGTCTTTCCTGTGAAAATGAGCTAGCCACACACATGAAAACCCGAACATAGTATTGACAGTCCTAGAGAAGGTTGCTTCTAGTTTCTAGATGTCGTAGAGGTGAGCAGTGGTATCAGTTAATGCAAAGTTAATTCTTCTCCTCTAATGACCTAATAAAAAACATCATATTGCTGAGAAAGTGCCTTTGCCGTTTAAACACTTTCTTTTTTTTTTTTTTTTGTTTTTTCTTTTTTTTTTTTTTTTTTTTTTTTTTTTTTTTTTTTTTTTTTTTTTTTTTTTTTTTTTTTTTTTTTTTTTTTTTTTTTTTTTTTTTTTTTTTTTTTTTTTTTTTTTTTTTGAGATCGGACAAGCTAAGCTGCCTTTGAACTTAGTATCCACTACTTGCTTTGGTGTCCCAAGGGTGTGTGCCATTTTGCATAGTTTTCTGTAAGATTTACTGTAAAGTCATGAATGAATATTGGATTTTAACATCTATCTTTAAAGCCTCTATAGAAAGTTTTAAATTTCTTTTTCTAATCTAATTTATAGACTTACTCAAAAGGTATCATTTTATTATGTTAAGAATTATAGTTAATGTAAAAAAAATCAAAAGAAAGAAAACCTCAAAAATGGGTTGTTTTTCCTGTGTTGAAAATCCTTGCTACTAGTTTTGATTTGGATATTGAAAAGTAATTTTATGCATTTCATTTCACTAATTGATTCATGCCGTATTTAGTTTAATAATTTTTGCCTTGTATTCACAATATAGTATCAACATCAAAAGCTGTCACTTTTGTTTACCAGGTAAAACTGGGATATAGAAATGTTAGGGTTAGCCTACTATATGGAGATAGAGAGAAAATCTCCATAGAAACCCTCCCAGCATGCTTCTTGATTTGCAAGAAGTAGGTCATGTAGCTAACCTAGCTGCAAAGAAAGACTGGGAGAATGTTTTAGGGGGAAGAGAATGCATACACAAGGGAGGAAACACTGTTATTACAGATATCTGACACGGGCACATTCTTAGGATGCCAGAAATCTGTGATTTTCTAAATGCTTCCTTGTTTCTGGAAGTAAATATTTTAAAATAAACGTATGAAGCTGGAGTAGGAGGAATACTGAGACTGGAAATGTTTACATGGAAATGCAAAGAGAATAGGAAGGTAGATAGGAAGGGGAGGATCCTCTCAGGATGTAAGGAAAAGCAACACAAAGATCTACTAATTTATAAGAGAACTAAAATATTTAATTAACCTTGAGTGGATGTACTCTACTTGAATGGCTAATGTCCACCGGTCTTTAAGCAAAATTCCAGTGCTAGGTGTTAGATATTCTTCTATATGTTAATGGAGTGGGACTCCTTGGAGGTTCCCAAAGCAATGGACTTTATTTTATTTCTCTTGGTCACCAAATACACCTAAGGGTAAAACTCTTTACTTAAGACACCACACAATTGATGGGTAGCACACATAAATCAAGAACTGATCTAGTAACCTTAGCCCTGCTCGCTAGTGTTCATAGTATTAGAAGGTGCTATCCAAACTGCTGGGTAGAAAGGGGTTCAGTTGTCATCTTGAAACCAAGGTACAAGCCGGGCGTGGTGGCACACACCTTTAATCCCAGCACTCAGGAGGCAGAGGCAGGAGGATTTCTGAGTTCAAGGCCAGCCTGGTCTACAGAGTGAGTTCCAGGACAGCCAGGGCTACACAGAGCAACCATGTCTCAAAAACAAAAACAAAAACAAAACAAAACAAAACAAAACAAAAAAGAAACCAAGGTACTAGAACACTGACTTGTTAAACAGTATATATCTACTGGTGCAACAGTGACATTTTTGTTTTGGGGATAATCAACAATGTTCTGATCTGATTTGAGAAACTCTCTATAGGAAGAAATGCATGTTTAATATTGTAAGCCTGAGCAAAACTCTAAAACTGCAATGGTCAAAGTCACTAGTGTTGAACTTACTCCTAATATTAAAGTAAATGGATATGTAGACCGGGCACTCAGGTAGAGGTAGAGAAGAGATACAAGCTACATATATTTAAAAAAGTTTCAGGCTAGCCGATTGGTGATGTCTAGGTTCAGTATGAGATCCTTTATCAAAAGATAAGGTAGCAAGCAATAAATAGAGTCTCTATTAATGGAAGGAAGTCATGTACAGTCATAGGTAAACTAGAAAGAAAAATTATCAAATTGATGCCAATTTAAATGGACCTAAATATGAACAAACTTCAAGTCTTCCAGAGAAAGACTTTCAAATGGCCATCAAAGGGGACTTTTGAACTACTTTGACCAACAACTCCAAAAGAAGTTTTCCATGCCTAGGTGTATAATGCAGATTGGAAAAAATAGATGCAATTTATCTGTGCATAAAATGATAAGTATTTAGATTGTAGGTATACATTATACTTGTACAGAAGCCTGGGAGTAGTAGGTTCTTCTTTAGGCTCGACTGCCTCACTAAATGTACTGGCTGGTTTTGTGTGTCAACTTGACACAAGCTGGAGTTATCACAGAGAAAGGAGTTTCAGTTAAGGAAATGCCTCCATGAACTCATTTAGTGATAAAGGCTGGGAGGGCCCATTGTGGGTGGTGCCATCCCTGGGCTGGTAGTCTTGGGTAGGGAAAGCAAGACAGTAAGAAATATCCCTCTATGGCATCTACATCAGCTTCTGCTCCCTGACCTGCTTGAGTTCCAGTCCTGATTTCCTTTGGTGATGAGCAGCAATGTGGAAGTATAAGCTGAATAAACCCTTTCCTCCCCAACTTGCTTCTTGGTCATGATGTTTGTGCAGGAATAGAAACACTGAATAAGATACTAGACATGGATTGTTACCTAAATTTATAGTGCAAAGCATAAATATCCTCATATTAAATAGGTCTTAATTGGGTGGCTGTTAGTTACCCCTAAGTTATAAGTGCCAACCTTGTCATACTGGTCATGGTTGTGGCACACAGAATTTTTAGCTGAATAGGACTTTTGATTGTTTTCCCTTTAGGGTTCATTAGCTCCTTGTAGTATCTTGAAAGCAAATCCTTGGGGAGGAAGATTTAAGATAAATTCCAAGTAGATTTATTTATTCTGTGCTCAAAGTATATGGTGTCTTAAGCAATAGTTCCTTCCCTTTGGGGAGGTGGTTGGAAAGCAATAAAGGTAAATGACAAAATCCTATATTTTTTTGAGGAAAGGGGACTTTTGAACTACTTCGACCAACAACTCCAAAAGAAGTTTACCATGCCTGGCATTGTCTATGGATTTTTTTTTTTGGAAGTTATATTATTTTTACCCCAAATGATACAACTTTATCCATTATACACATAAATATGTATATTACATGCACCTATAATTAAATATAAATTAATATAATTACCTATGGCTTTTCCAAACATTCTTAGTGTTATTTATCACCTTTCCTTCTCCTTCCCTCTTCCTCTATGTGCCTACACACACACACACACACACACACACACACACACACACACACACACAAGTTACTTCCACTAATTTTTCCCATTTCTACCTTCATAGGAACAACAAATGTCAAGGTTATAGTAAAGAAGGGACATTTACCCACTGTCTTTGAAAGTATAAATTTGTGCAGTTAATATTTTAATCAGTGAAACTTTTTAAGCACTAAAAATAGAACTTTAAAAATGACCCAGATATAAATCAATGATCATATATGCTAAAGAGTACTTTTCCACAGACATATTTGCACATCCAAATTCATAACTACTCTTTGCATCAATGGCATACAATCTACCTGGTTGTCCATCTGGAACTGAACACATTGTATTAAGCTAAGTAACCAGGCTCAGAAACATTTATATGGCTATGTTCTTTCCTATGTATATCTCACAGTCTAAATGTTAAATGTGTATACTTAGGTAGAGTAAATGGGTATAAACCAGGAAATTAGAAAAGACCCTAAGAAACTAGGAAAGAAGGTGTCATTCTAAAGATCACAGAACTGAGTGGAAAGGGAAGACCTTCTGGGTACAATGGGGAAGAAAGTATTTTTAGTTAGGGTTTTACTGCTGTGAACAGACACCATGACCAAAGCAACTCTTATGAAGGACAACTATTAACTGGGTCTGTCTTACAGTTTCAGAAAGTCTGTCCATTATCATCAAGGCAAGAGCATGGCAGCACCCAGGCAGCATGATGTAGGAGATGCTGAGATTTCTACATCTCATTCCAAATACAAATAGGAGATTGATTTCCAAGCAGACAGGAGAAGAGTCTTAAAGCCTACCCTTGAAGTGACATACTTCCTCCAAGGCGACACATACTTCAATAAGGCCAAACCTCTCATAGTGCCACTCTCTGGACCAAGCATTTCCTTTAAAAAAATTTTTTTTATTTAATCTTTTTCTCTTACACTCCAGATTTTATTCCCCTCCTGGTCCACCCTCTGACTGTTCCCCATCCCTGCCCCTGTCTCCATGAGCATGTCCCCACCCCCCATCACAGTAAGTCAGGGAGATCAGGCAGAGTAGGGACAGATAAGCCCAAATGAAGTATCCTGAAATTGCTATATTTTCGTATTGGGCTTATATGTTACATTGTAAACAAATTTAAAATAAAATAAAATATATTAAAAAAGTAATCTACTCGAAATTGGGACTGCTACATATAGTACTAGCACTGCTGAACATGAGACAGAATAGCCAAAACACCAAGACTGTGTGGGCTACATAGGGAATAGAGTGAATTACATGATAGTATGATCCAGAGTAATACCATGCCTCAAACAGTAACAACAAGCACAAAAACAACTGCAACAACAACAACAAGAAGTATAATGGCTAATTATTTTTTTAAAAAGCCACCCAATTAGTCTAAATTATAGAAGCATATGTAATCCTTATTGCTGAATTATTTCTCACATTCAGTTTATATGTTTATTACTAATGTGGTAAAGATTGTGTTGTCTTTCTTTACTTAGTCAACTTTGTACAATGTTACAGGCAATTTCATAAAATTGATGAATGTAGATAATGGATTCCTATTAACATTTTAATTATTGCCATTATTTTAGCAGTAGCATTATTTTACAAATGCAAAATATAAGTACTTTAAACATCTAAGAATAGATATCAAAGTTAGCAAAAGGCATACCAATCAAGCTATTTTAGAAATATTTTGCTTGCAATGGTACCAGTTAGAGATAAGTATTGTGTGTGCTCCTGAGAAGTATGGGAGTCAACCAGTTTCCCTGACAGAACTGCCCAGTTAGGTGGCATGCTTCCTATATCAGAGGACTTCATTTCAGTTATGTCGTGTGGATCTGAAGTGGAGGATGAGCACAAAATCACTTTCGATATTCTGAACCAGTAGTCTTTTCAGTTACTGTCAAGGATACATTTGGGGAAAATACTGTTGTTCAAGTAATAAAAAGCATTTTTACTTATTAATTTCTAGTAAAAGAGTACCTAATGTAAAGAGGTGAACTGTGAACCCTGTTGAGATGTTTAGAAAATTGACTCATGCAGTCATTTGTGGTTTTATCATCCTAGTATTGATTTTCTGTGTAAAAATAATATACATTCTATTTACAGATTATGAATAACTATGGAGCCTCATTTCAAGTTGTTAAATAAAAATATTTTCTAGAGTTCAATGTTCAGGACTAATGGACTACATAGACCCCATAGCGAACAGATAGCAGCAAAATGGAGTCACCTGTGCCAACCAATATTGTGTGGGAACTAAAAGGGGGCTGGGGAAGGAAAGGGAGGGAGGATAGCCTGCTTCTTGCCAGAGTTCCTCTTATGCTCTGGGCAGGCAGCCACAGAAGGGCTACCAGACTCTTTCCACTTGGCCCCGGGTGGGCATCTAAGCCACTGACCCCACTCAACAAGGGGTGGACAAGGGGCAGCCCCTAACCGGGGACCCCGAGGCAACACCCTGTAGCCCCAGGGTTATGGGAGAGAAAAATGAGGGAGAGAAAGATGAGGGAGAGAGGGATGAGGGAGAGAAGTTCCTACACAGGCAAGAGTAAGTGCAGCAGGCCTTGATGAACAGAGACAGTATATGGTTTTAGAGCTTCATTGAAGAAAAGCATGGGGAAAGAGAGATGGTAAAAGAGAGAGAGACCAGCCATGGCCAACTGGAGAGAAAGGAGGAAAGGAGAGAGAGAGAAGAAAGGCTAGAGAGCAAGAAAGAGAGAATAAGAGGTGTGTGTGTGTGTGTGTGAGAGAGAGAGAGAGAGAGAGAGAGAGAGAGAGAGAGAGAGAGAGAGAGAGAGAGAAGAGGAGAGAGGAGAGGAGAGTAAGAGCAAGAGATTGAGGAGGGGCTTGCTCAGCAACTGTCATAAGAAAGGACAGAGTTAAGATGGTTTGTATATGCTTGGTCCATGGAATGGCACTATTAGGAACTATATAGCCTTATTGGAGTAGTTGTGTTCCTGGGGGCAGGGGCTTTAATACACTTGTCCTAGCCAATTGGAAGTTAGTCTTCTCCTTTTTGCCTTCAGAAAAAGATGCAGAACTCTCAGCTTCTCCTACACCATTCCTGCCTGGATACTGCCATGCTCCTGCCTTGATGGTAATGGACTAAATCTCTGAACTTGTAAGGCAGGCCCAATTAAATGTGTTTTTTAAAGTGTTAATAAGACTACAAATTTTCTTCTTTGATGAAGAAAGTAAACATATATGTGTAGTTAAATGTTATGCGTTTTTTTTTTCTTTTTTTCTTGTCTTTTTTTCAATATTTCCTTTACTTATATTTCAAATTTTGAATTTGAAATTTTTCCTCATTTTTACTCCAAAAAGCCCCTACCCCATCCTCCCCACCCCCTGCTCACTAACCTACCCACTCCTGCTTTCCTGTCCTGGCATTCCCCTACACTGGGGCATCAAACCTTCACAAGGCCAACAGCCTTTCCTCTCATTGATGTCCCAGAAGTACATCCTCTCCTACATATGCAGCTGGAGCCATGAGTCCCTCCTTGTGTCCTCTTTGGTTGGTAGTTTAGTCCCTGGGAGCTCTGGGGGGGGGGGGTACGAGCTAGTTCATATTGTTTCTCCTATGGGGCTGCAAACTCCTTCAGTTCCTTGGGTCCTTTCTCTAGCTCCTCCATTGGGGAACCAGTGCTCAATCTGATGGATGGCTGTGAGCCTCCACTTCTGTATTTGTCAGGCACTGGCAGAGCTCTCAGGAGACAGCTATACCAGGCTCCTATTAGCAAACACTAGTTGGCATCCACAACAGTGTCTAGGTTTGGTAACTGTATATACGATGAATCCCCAGGTGGGATAGTCACTGAATGAACTTTCCTTCAATTTCTGCTCTAAGCTTTGTCTCTGTATCCTGAAACAAAAGATAATGCTAAGAGATCAAGAATTGACAAATGGTACCTCATAAAACTGTAAAGGTTCTGTAAGGCAAAGGACACTGTCAATGGAACAAAATGGCAACCAATAGATTGGGAAAATGTCTTTACCAACCCTACATCTGATAGAGGGCTAATAAGCAATATATACAAAGAATTCAAGAAGTTAGACTCCAGAGAACCAGATAACCCTATTAAAAATGGGGTACAGAGCTAAACAAAGAATTCTCAACTGAGGGATACTGAATGAATGAGAAGCACCGTGAGGAAATGTTCAACATTCTTAGTCATCAGGAAAATGCAAATCAAAACCACCCTGAGATTCCACCTCACACCAGTCAGAATGGCTATTATCAAAAACTCAGGTGACAGCAGATGCTGAGGAGGATGTGGAGAAAGAGGAACATTCTTCCATTGCTGGTTGAATTGCAAGCTGGTACAGCCACTCTGGAAATCAATCTGGCAGTTCCTCAGAAAACTGGAATAGCACTACCTGAGAACCCATCTATACCACTACTGGGAATAAACCCAGAAGATGCTCCAACATGTAGTAAGAACATATGCTCTACTATGTTCATAGCAGCTTTATTTATAATAGCCAGAAGCTGGAAAGAACTCAGATGTTCTTCAACAGTGGAATGAATACAGAAAATGTGGTACATTTACACAATGGAGTAGTACAATGAGTTATATAGTACCACCAGAGGCTATTAACTATAAAGATCTATCCATAAGTAGCTATTAAACACAATGAATTCATGAAATTCTTAGGCAATTGGATTAAACTAGAAAACATCACCCTGAGTGAGGTAACCCAATCCCCAAAGAACCCACATGGAATGCACTCACGGATAAGTGGATAAGAGAGACCCCTCAATCATGCAAACTTTATATGCCCCAGTACAGGGGAACGCCAGGGCCAATATGTGGGAGTGGGTGGGTAGGGGAGTAGGGCGGGGGATGAGGAAGGGTTTAGGGGACATTGGGATAACATGTGAAAGTTAAATGAAGAAAATATCTAATAAAAAAAACATCCCCCCCCCCAAAAAAAAGCAAAAGCTGAATCAAAAGGATGGACCAACCAGTGACGGCGGCTGCCAGGGATCCTTCCCATAATCAGCCACCAAAATAAACACTATAGCATATGCCAGCAAGATAATGCTGAAAGGGACCTGATATAGCTGTCTCGTGGGAGGCTATTCCAGTGCCTGGCAAACACGAAAGTGGTTGCTCACAGTCAGCTATTAGTTGGAACACAGGACTCCCAAGGAAGGAGCTAGAGAAAGCACCCAAGGAGCTGAAGGGGTCTTCAACCCTATAGGTGGAAGAATAACATGAACTAACTAGTTTCCCCTGCGCTCATGTCTCTAGCTGCATATATGGAAGAAGATGGCCTAGTTGTCCATCATTGGGAGGAGAGGCCCCTTGGTCATACAGACTTTATATGCCCCAGTACAGGGGAACGCCAGGGCCATTATGTGGGAGTGGGTGGGTAGGGGAGCAGGGCGGGGATACGGGAGGGTAAGGGGAAATTTCTGGATAACATTTGAAATGTAATGAAGAAAATATCTAATAAAGAGAAAAAAAAACAAAAAAACAAACAACAAACAAACAAACAAAAAACAAAAGAAGAAGTTTGGAATACCCAAGATACAATTCAAAGACCACATGCATTTTTCTAATTCCTCAACATAATATTTACTTAAGTATTTGGGAATTTTAAACATTTCACCTCAATCACACCTGTGTATTATTCCTCCCTGGTCCACCCTCTTACTCTTGTGTTCTCCTCCCAAAATGAAAAGAAAAACATTCCAAGTTCAATCTATATTGACCATATAACTCATTGGAACATGGTCAAACTGAGAGTGTTCATCTCTTTAAAAATAGTCTTCCCCATCCCTACCCCTCCACCAGAGGCTATTAACTATAAAGATCTATCCATAAGCAACTTTATCATAAAATTTAAGAATTCTCTTCCATAACTTTCTGTCCATATTACTCCTTTTAGCTGGTAGAGGGAGCAGTAGAGGTAGTCTCTTGAGTTCCTTAACTCATTAAGAAGGCACTTATAGCTGGAGATGCCACTCTTGACTATTTTTATATATCACATAGGTTTTGGTGTATTATGCTTTTATTTTTATTTACATAAGGAATTCTTTGATTTTTTTTTTGTCAATGACCTATTCATCATTCAGTAGCCTGCTATTCAGTGTTGATATATTTCTTTAAGTCCTATAATTTCTCCCAATGCTGATTTGTCATTCTCTTACTCTGAGTTATACACAATTTCCCATAATTGTTTCAACTTACTTTTTGCAATACCATACAATTTATTTTAGAAAATGACCTGTGACTTGTTGAGAAAACCGTGTATTGTCCAGTGTTTGGATGTGATACTTGGATGATGTCTCACCACGTCCTGCTTGTCTTGGTCTGAAAAACCTTACTAGGTTGAGGCAGGAATGAAGACATGACAGCCACATGCATACAGATAAGCTGTGAACAAGAAGGCTGTGGAAGCTCTGGAGAAGATCACCTGCTATGCAACCCAGAAATCCAGATGTCTATTCTGAATAGCACAAGGAGGAGAGCTTAGCTAGTCTATAGGAGATCTCTGTAGGGGAGAAGTGTCAGGTTGCAGTTATTTGGAGGTTGAAGCTGTTGTCTATAGTTGTTGGTGAATACTCAACTCATACTTGGACCAGAGAAAGGCCTGGCCATTCTGATACTCACCTGTGGAAGGTTTTGCCAGTCTGGTGGGTCTGAGACATGGGGTCCTTGACATGACTATGCCCATGTAATCAATACACATTCACTTGGATTTCATCCACTTCCAACAATGTCAGTTAAGTCTATCTAATTTTTTATTGTATTTAATTTGAAGTCTTCTCTTATTTTAGCCTGGATGACTTATCATTTGAGGAGTGTGAAGTTAAAAGTACCCATTATTATTAGGTTACAGTTAATCAGTTACTTTACCACTAATAGTATTTGTTTTATAAAATCAAGTGGAGCCTTATTTTATGCATGTTTAAAACTGCAATGAACTTTCTTTCCTTACTCTGCATGAAGTGACCATTCTAAAATCTTTTCTGACTAGTTTTGATTTAAAGTCTCTTCACACTACAGGAATGTTTGTTGTTTATGATGAGATCCACCTCTTACAAGAGGGAGGTTTGTTAATATTCAGAATAAAAAAATTACAAGGCTCAGAAAATAAACAAACTCATAAATCTTGGGAAGTTTCTGAAACAGATGAGTCTTATAAGGTACCTTCTCATTGTTATAAAACAATAATTATTTCTGAGGAAAAGAGACCTGAACCATCTGATATGCCTTCAAACAGTGCAGGGAGCTTCAGAAATTTAGTGTGACTTGTAACCATGTTAAGAAAGGATTATTGTTCCTAAGTCAGGTGTGTTCCTGAATATAATCCCTCTCCCATAATCCTGTTATCAATCTCATAAACTATTAGGTTCAGTGAATTAGACGATGCTCTAACATTTTATTTTGCATGGCAAATATCTTATTTTGGATGATTAGAAATTAGTTCCTATCTTCCTAGAAAAGACAAACAAAATATTTTATAGAAAAGTAACTTGACTTATGTACCATGACTTACATCTTAAACACAAACTCAGACTAGAAAACCATGAATCTATTAACTCTTTTGTCTAAACCAACAGTGTGTGTATTCACACACACACACACAAACACACACACACACAAACACACACACTTACACACACAATTCATGTATTTCTTTTAAAAATCAGCTATAGCATGTCTTTCTAGTTAGAAGTTCAAAGACTTTTATTACATCAAAGATAAAGAAATACTTCTGACTTTTAATAGAAAGTCAAAACTTATTGTTGGATTTGAGAAAAGGGCCTTATACATTTCTGATAAGATGCAGACCAAGAAAGGATTTCTTGTGTAAAAAATATGGGAAATGACAATTGGACTTATGTATCTTATATTAAGAATAAAAAGATTAATGAGTATTTGTTTAAAAGTGTTCATTTTGACAATTATCAAAGCATGTTTAAAATATAATCAAATATAAATACATGAAAGTAATAAGATATAAAGTGGCATAGTTAACACTATGAATCCAAAGGTGGATATTACCATTGAAAAATTAAAAGCCCTTTAATGAAATAAGAGAGACATTTGAGAAATACTATTCACAATGGATGTGTTAATATATTTGACAACAATAATCACTTTACTTAGAAAATATGTATCAAAATATTATGTTGAGTACAGTAAAAAATTAAGAAAGTAAGTCGGTTTTGCTTTGAATTTTTTTATACTGAATTTCTTTCACCTTCTCTTGGTGTTATACTTAGTTGATTAATTTCAATCCACAATCAAGTTACAGTGACAAAATTATACTGCAAGAAATTTTACTGTGGAGAGAAATTATTGAATAATGTTATCACTGAGTTACATATACTATTAAAAATCACTACTTTTCTATATTGGTAGAAGACTTTTTTTTTCTGATAAAGGAAGCTAACATAAAATTTAAATTACATTGCATTAATATATGTGTTTTTTGGATTGTTTATTTTTAATCTCATAATTTTAACAACTTTATCTTCAGTATATTTACATAAAAGAAACTGTATCCCTCGAATGAGCTCAACTCACCTAATCATGATAGATGTTTTATGAGTGACATTAGATTATTGTGACAAAATACATATGGTAAACAATTTCAAGGAAGAAAAATATTTTGGTTCATAGATGGATGACACTCCCCTGTCAGTTAGCTCCAATATATATGTTTTGCAAAATGGGAAAAAAATTATGGTACCCACCAAGTGGCAGAAAGAGCTTAATCTCTGAAAGTAATAAGGGAAAAGGATATATATATATATAGTGAAACTGCAAGTAGATCACATATGTTGTAGTTAGAATTGAAGTTGAGGTTAAAAACAAGATTAAGGGATAGCACAGCACATTCTGATGTACAGGGCATGATTATTAGTAGGGAAAGTACCTATCAATGAGATAATTACAAGATATACAAGATAGGATAGCAGCTATGGGTCAGTGATGATCAGTAGGGTGGAGCCCTAAAGATCTCCAGTGTCATATATAAATCACCATTGTATTCTCTTATATTCTTTTTATCTAATATAGTTTCTTGTAACAGATTAAATTGTAAGTAATGATGGTGTCTAACCAGATGCTTCTTCCAGGAAAGCATATTTGGTTATTCCATAGGCAAATAGCTAAATAAGAATAAATAGCTAACTAAGAAAGACTACCACAATATTTAAAAAAATTTTGGAATGATTATTTATTATCTGAACTCAGCCCCTTTTAATTTTACAGACAATAAAAGGGGAGGCAGACAATGAGTGAGGTGTGGAAATGACGGAAGAAAAACCTTTCTTCAATATTGAAATTCTGGTTCATCTTTCCAGCCCCATACTCCCAGAAATGAGACTCAGACTTAAAATATGTTTACAAATACATTGGCCATATAGCTAGTCTCTTCTCACCCATGCTTGGGTACCATGCATCCACCACCTCACATCTTCTCAGGTGAATCTTCTGCCTGGATATCTCAGAATTCTTTCTGCCTCCAAATGCTCCACCTTCTATTTTCTGCCAAAGCCATAGGTGTTATGCTTCATCCATACAATCACATGATTTTCTCTCTAAAACTCCTGGATTTAGTTCAAATAAAAGGTTCTTTTTCTCAAATATAAATTGACTACAACGATAACAATTATGAAACAATTATGAAACTATGAGGTATCTTGATAGCTGTGACAGTAACTCCCTGTCATACTAAAGCATCAAGTTACTTATGTGATTGTGAGAACAAAGATTTCTTTTTTTTTTTTTTTTTTTTTTTTTTTTTTTTTTTTTTTTTTTTTTTTTTTTTTTTTTTTTTTTTTTTTTTTTTTTTTTTTTTTTTTTTTTTTTTTTTTTTTTTTTTTTTTTTTTTTGCTTTTATAATTCTTCATCAGTCTCCTCACTTGTATTGATGGCAATGCACGTGTGTTCTAAAGATTAAAGTTAATGTATGTTAAACGTTCTGGAAACTTGGAGGCATCGCACATTTGGGAGGGATTAATACTATGGCAGAAAGTCCCGGAATGAACTCTTGGCCTGTGTCTGGCTCTAGCTGTTTGCTCGGTATTTTCATAACACTTGCTGCTACAAATGAAGAGAACAAAGATTTCTTAGGGAAATTAACAGCTCTTGAAACAACCACCAAGTTAGAAGACAATAGTATTATCTACTTGACTAGCAGGTGGCAGACCACCAAGGGCAATAACTAAGAATTTTAGTGGAGACTTTAGGATATTTAAAAAATTTAACCATATTGCCTGCAGGTAAGAAATTTGACTTTTCCTTTTCTTGGTCCTGTCTCATTGGTATAGCTAAAACTTTATATAATATATTGGATAAGAGTAAGAAAAATAAATAACTTTCTTTTTGTTCTAGATTTTAGTGAAAATACTCTCATTTTCCCTAATAATTGCAATCTTGGTTATAGGTTTATCAAGAATATTCTCTCTTTATTGTGGCATCTTATTGTTTAGTATATAGTCATCTTGTCCTTTTCTGACTAGACTTGATTTTTGAATACTTTATGAGATAACAGAATAGCAATGCCAACTTGCATTCAGCTTTCATTCACTTGTTGGCTTCACTTCTTTGGGTCCAACAGATACTTGAATCTTGTTTATTAATCCAATTAGCCTACCTGTGTCTTTTAAGTAGGTTGAGTCCCTTTGTATTTATGGCTATTATTAAGATGGCTTTGCTAACTAATATAGTTTTGTAGGTTATTTATGTGTTTGGCTGCATCCCGTATTTTAATCTCCTTCCTTTTATTTACAAGGGATTTGTTTGCTTATTGTATTGGACATGAGGTATTGTTTAACTGTTTTAGCTCTTCTTTTATCATTTTTTCCTCTAATGAAATACTTTTATGCACCTTTGATTGAAGTTATATTTTCTTTTCTGTGAGAAATACACTTCGAACATCTTACGCAATGCTGGCATGATTGCCATGGATTGCCTTAACTTATAGTTGGCTTGGACTCTCCTTTTCCTTCAATTTTGAAAGATAGCTAGTAATCTTGGCCTGCAGTTGCTTAGTTTTGGGGCTTTCAGTACCTCATTTTATGTTTCCTTGTCTTTTTTGGTTGTTGATGAAAGGCTGATGTTATTCTGAAATGTTTGCTTTATCAGGTGAATGGCAGATTTTAATATTGACTCTTTGATTTATACTTCTGACATCTTAACTTTGATGTGAAACCCTTGTGTTTTATTGTTTTCTCCAGGTTTGAGAGATTTTTTTTGATACAGTCACATGGAGTAGATGGTCTGTGACTTTTACTTTTTCTTAAACACACTTTAGACTTCTTGTTAGTTTGCTGTCTTAGTCTTTCTACTTGTTTGATAAATCACCATGATTAAATCATCCTGGGAAGAAAATGTTCATTTAATCTTACAACTCTCAAGTCACATTCCATCACTGAGAACATTCAGGGTAGGCACCTGGATGCAGGACCTGAAGCATGGACCATGGAGGAATGTTGTTTACAGGACTACAGTTCATATCTTTCTCAGCCTTCTTTTTTATACGATCTAGGAGTATAGGTTCAGAAATAACACAATGCCAAGTACACTGAATGTTCCCATATCAGTCATTAATATAAAAAAATGCTACATATTTTCCTATAGGTAATCTGATAGAAGCACTTTTGTGCTTCTATCTGTGGTTTATGCGAAATTGACTTTAAAATTATGGAAAAAAGTGACCCATTATTGAATTGGAACACCAAAACATTACTATTAATCCATTGTCCCCTTTCCCACCCATGTTGCTCCCTTCCTCTCAATCCCCCCCCCCCCAATTACTGTGATTGCTTTCTTTTCCCTTCCAAGTGGGATTGAGGTTTCCTCACTTGGGCCAGTTAGCTTCTTAACCTTCCTGAGTTCTGTGGATTGTATCCTGGGAATTCTGTACTTTTTTTGGGGGGGGAGGGTAATATCCACTTACTAGTGAGTAGATACCATGCATGTCCTTTTGGGGCTGAGCTAACTCACTCATGATGATATTTTCCAGTTCCATTCATTTGCCTGCAAAAGTCAGGATGTCCTAGTTCTTAATAGCTAAGTGGTATCCCATTGTGTAAACAAACCACATTTTCTGTATCCAATCTTCTGTTGTGGGACATCTGGGTTGTTTCTAGCTTCTGGTTATCACAAATAAGGATGCTATGAACATAGTGGACCATGTGCTCCTGTGGCCTGATGAGGTATCTTTTGAATGTATGTTCAAGAGTAGTATAGTTGGGTCTTCAGGTAGATCTATTTCCAGTTTTCCCAGGAACATCCAGATTGATTTCCAGAGTGGTTGTATAAGTTTGCAATCCCACCAGCAATGGAGGAGTGTTCCTCTTTCTTTACATCCTTGCCAATATGTGTTGTCACCTGAGGTTTTGATCCTAGCCATTTTGATTAGTGCAAGGTGGAATCTCAGGGCCATTTTTATTTGCATTTCCCTGATCACTAGGACTTTAAACATTTCTTTAAGTGGTTCTCAGTCATATGAGATTTTTCTTTTTTCTTTCTTTCTTTCTTTCTTTCTTTCTTTCTTTCTTTCTTTCTTTCTTCCTTTCTTCCTTTCTTCCTTCCTTTCTTCCTTTCTTCCTTTCTTCCTTTCTTCCTTTCCTTTCTTCCTTTCTTCCTTTCTTCCTTTCTTCCTTCCTTTCTTCCTTTCTTCCTTTCTTCCTTTCTTTCTTCTTTCTCTCTTTTTTTTTGTTCATTTGTTTTTTAAGACAGGGTTTCTCTGTGTTGCCCTGGCTGTCCTGGAACTCACTCTGTAGACCAGGCTGGCCTCAAACTCAGAAATCTGCCTGCCTGTGCCTCTCAAGTGCTGTTGTGAATTCTCTGTTTAAAATTCTCAATTTTTGATTGGGTTGTGTGGCTTTTGGTGGTTAGCTTCTTGAGTTCTTTATATATTTTGTATATTAGCCCTCTATAAGATGTAGCATTAGTGAAGATATTTCCCCAATCTGTAAGTTGCAGATTTATTCTCTTGGCCATGTCCTTGGCCTTACAGAAGCTTTGGGTGGGGGGAAGGGGGCAGATCTGAAACTTGTAGGGCAAGCAGAAAGAACGGAAATAGGCAACCTCAGGAGATAGGAGGTTGGGGGACCCTCTAGAATGTGCCAGAGACATGGGAGGTGAGAGACTCTTAGAACTAAAAGGACGGACCCTTAGATGAAATGCCCTACAGTGGGGAGAATGAACTTGTAGAGCACACCTCCAGTAGAAATACAAGGATTCAAGAGGAGAAATGGGGTTTCCATAGAACAGTCAAGGACTCTGACCCAGAATTGTTCCTGTCTGAAAGAACTGGAGGGACAAAATGGAGAAGAACATGAACAGAAGGAAGTCCAGTGACAAGCGTAAATTGGTATCCAGCTAAAAGGGGGGGGGGGTGTCGCAAGGCCTGCCAGTATTGGTGATGCTATGCTGTGCTTACAAACAGAAGCCTATCATGCCTCCCCTCCAAGCAGCTGAAAGAGTCCGATGCAGATATTTATACCCAACCAATGGACAGAAGCTGTTGACCCTTGTGGTTGAATTAGGGAAAAGCTGGATGAAGATGAGGAGGAGGGCAACCCTATATCAAGACCAGCAGTTGCAACTAACCTTGACCCCAGAGATCTCTCAGACACTGAGCCACCAACCAGGAAGTATATACTAGCTGATATGAGGCTCCAACACTTATACAGTAGAGGACTGCTGGGCCTGGACTCAGTCGGAGAAGATGCACCTAACCCTCAAGAGACTTGAGGCTCCAGGGCGTGGGGAGGCCTGGTGGGATGGGGGCTGGAGGGTGAGGATATCCTCTGGTAGATGGGGGAGGATGTATGGGATGTGGAACAGTCAGAGGGTGGACAGGGAGGGTGATGAACTAATCAGAACCCCCAGAACTCGTGTCTCTAGTTCCACATGTAGCGGAAGATGGCCTAGTCGGCTATCATTGGGAGGAGAGGCCCCTGGGTATTGCAATCATTATATACCCCAATACAGGGTAACGCCAGGGCCAAGAAGTGGGAGTGGGTGGGCAGGGGAACAGGGCGGGGAGCGGGGAGGGAACTTTCGGGATAGCATTTGAAATGTAAATTAAGAAAATATCTAATAAAAATATTGAAAAAAAGATTAAAGAATTAATAAAAAGAGGTTTTGTGAACAACACCATAACAACAACAATAGTACACACACACACACATACACACATTCACACTCACACTCAAAATATCTCTAAAAATATCCAAGATTCCAGAACTGATGTACTCTCATTCCCAGTGGTCTCTCTGGCCAGTTATCATCTCCTGCAGACTCTCTGATTCAGAGCTCCAAAATCTCTCCACCCAGTTCACTGTTTCTACTGGCAGGTCGCTACCATGCCAGTCCCATGCTTCAAATCCCCCCAAAGCCTTTGTGGTGCACATCTGGAAAACCATGCTTTGTTGCCATACCTTTCTCTCTTGAAGCCAGTCGAACTGCCCTATGAATAAAAATACCACACAAACTTAGTTCAGAAACAAACTCAATCACTGGGCACAACAACTAGAATGCTAATCTTTTAAACCATATTAAATCTAAACCCTCTGGTGGTCAATCCTTATGGAGTTGGCATATAAGCTAGGAGATATTAGCAGCAACATCTTGCCCTCCCACTATCCCCCTCCAAAAAGCCCCTAACTCTCTCTTGCTTTCTTTCTTCCTTCATCCAACCCAGAAGTCCTGCCTTCTTGCCCAGTGATTGGCTCCTTTATTCATTAGGAGATGGTTCACAAGAAGTCAACGGAGTACATGACTCATTCCTCATTCCAGATAACCCCTCCTGAGAAACCAGAATTAATATCAAAATAGAACAACACCAGGGCCATCTACAACAGATATCTTTCATGGAAATAAATCTGAGTATTATCACAAAATTCAATCATCTCAATTCTGAGCCTCCATTCAATATGTTATCAATATTTTAAAGAAAGACCTGCACTTTTCATATTTGATCATTTGATATAGGACTAATAATAAAAATTGACTATACACCAGGTATTCATAATCAGAATCATGATATAAATTTTCCTAAGTGTATGTGTATTAAGTATTGCAAAGCAGAACTATTCTAGTTTTATCAGAGAAGGGGATCTGGAAAAGAACATTTTAAGGGATATATGCCCTATCCAGAAAAACAAATTCTGTATATGTTCACTGTATGTGGAATTTTGAAAAACCAAAATTGAGACTAAGAAAGAAAGGCAGGGTTCAATGCCTTGTGGGTGTGATAAATTTGGAGATAGTTATCAAAGTGATACTAGCATGCAGTTTTGACATGAATTTATTCAGATAATCTAAAAGACTTGATCTCAGTTAAGAACATTGTACTGTAAGCCTGAAATTTACTAAAAGACTATTACATTTTTGTTTTCACCATATATACTTATAAATACAGATATATGGATATTTACATTAAATTGTGATACTGTTTCTAAATCGTATATGTATATATAATTATTACCTTGTAGGAATTAAGTATATTGGTCAATTACATCTTAGTATAAGTGAAAATAAAAATTTTTATCTGTCAATACTTGTAGCATCTGAAAGTTCTGTGTCTTTTTTGTTGTTTGTTTGTTTGTTTTCAGAAAGAGGGACATTCTTCCTGGTTATTTTATTTGAGTAATTTTCATTATCCTCTATTATAGCTTTACCATTGTATTGTTGAAATTCTTTCTGTATCCTGTTGTATTAATACAAAATTTGATGATGGCATCTGAAATCCCAGTCTGTAGAAGCTGAGGTAATGGATCTCTGAGTTTGAGGCCAGACTGGTCTACAGAAAGAATTCTAGGACAACCAAGGCTACACAGAGAAATCATCTCAAAAACCAAAACAACAACAAAAATGCCTTGATCATATTCCAATCACAACCTGAATCTTACCTGTGTAGGAAAAGCTCAATTTCAGTTTTTTACATTTACCTACAAGAGGCTTTCCCTTTTTCCAATATGGCTGTGGTTCATGGGTTAGAGGTTTAGATGCATTTGCATTTAGGACTTTCTGTATCTTTGTCTTTGTAGGATTCCGTACTCAATGCAAAGAAGGTTAGTGTAGTATCTGTGTCCAGGTACTGTAGCTAAAGAATCTGTGCTGCTACCGAAGTATTCAGTACCTGGAGCACTCAGGAACTCAGACTTCCTAAAGGCTTCAAACTCATAAGCACACCATCTGTAATAATTTTCCAAAGTCTTAATCCTTTCCCTCAAAGGAGCATAGGGCTTAAAGAAAAAGTTCATTTTCAGACTTCGCATTTGTTATTCAGATTTTATACTTATTTTTGATATGATTCATTTCTTAGTATCTGTTCCTTTACTTCAAAAACTCCCCAGGGTAGAACAATTTAATCCTTCCTCAGAAGGCAATAATTTCTCTTTTGAATACCTTCCAAAACATATGTTACTGTGTAAAAGGATTAAACCTTTATCAAAAATTAGATTTTTTAAAAACTAGACATTAAAAGTTTTAAAGAATTACATCAACAGATCAAAAGTCTCTAAAATCATAAATGGAATCTCAGAGAACATTGATTTTTTTCCAGTAATGGTTATATAATTTATATTTTATTGAACTAGAATTTGTTTTGTTGTTCCCTGTCCCTTGACCAGATGGCACAATATGAATTGTCTCTTTGACACTGGCAAGCTGACTACATGGTTCTTAGAAATTTAATTTCCCTTCGTTGACAGGCATGAACAAAATTTCCTCATTAAAGTTGCTATTTGGTAATCCTTTTAATAAATTAAGTTTTATATCACAAAATCTCACCCAAAACGTTAAGAACTAAATAAAAAAGGATATATTTAAATAAAAAATTATTTTTTAAGTTAATAATAAATATTATATTATGACAAAAAAGAGGCCTCAGGCTGTATTCAGAATGTGAATCCATGGAATGAAATTTAAATCTTCATTTATTTTGAGACTCAAGTATAGTGAATTTATACTTAAATTCCTGATGCTGTCTATTGTCAACATATTTGTTCATTTTTATCCCAATACTTTTAAAACAAAAGTGTAAGTTAATGTTGTTTAGTTATTATTTGCATTGTTAATGTTGATATCTACTTACTTTGTTGACTAATTCATTTTTTGTTGGATATTTTAGGTAATTTATCTTGAATTAACATTTGTAAAATCTAAATACATCAGGTGCATAGTTTGGTATTTGATCAAACATTTCTTATGTTTTATTCACCCAGTTTTTAAACCATGTAGCTATGTAAAGATACCTTTATGCCCTTTTATGTGTAAAATGTAATGGTAAACTTAAGATTAAATATCTTTGATATTTACTATTTGGATGAATTTCTAACACCATATAATAAATAGTAAGTT
Organism: Mus minutoides; assembly: GCA_902729485.2. Classification (NCBI taxonomy): domain Eukaryota; kingdom Metazoa; phylum Chordata; class Mammalia; order Rodentia; family Muridae; genus Mus; species Mus minutoides. The sequence continues at coordinate 175,690 of LR751265.1, forward strand.
ATTTAGGTTAATATTTCCTGATAAAATTTTAATGATTAGAGGAAAAGCTACATGAACATTTCTGGCAACAAAATAAACCTCAAAGACTGACTATAAAACATCTAAAATTTAGCTATGATATTTAGATATCCTTTGGAAATATTAAGAGTCACAATGTCATATGTATAGTAATGTGCTAATTATTCAATAATATGTTAACTCTTGGTGCAGCATGATCATCATGATATGTCATTAAAGCATATTGTATATTATGCAATTATACAATATTGTATATTGTATAATTGCATAAAGTATATAGTATATTGTACTATATGTTATACTCCATATTTATATGACATAGCAGGGAAGATATACTACTGTATACTTGACTATAGTTCATTTATTTCTTAGAGTATTTTGAAACTGTTCTATAAAACAGGACTTTTGTACTAACATTCTTCGGTTGAAATATAAATTCAAACGTTACTAAAGGCTATTGGTTTTGGATCCTTCTTAAATCACCCGCCACAGTGCTGGGTTTACATGTATGAGCTACCGCATTCAGTAGAATGGAAGCCAGAGATTAATGGTGTTGGGTGACCAATATTTTACTAAATGTATGTGGCATTCATTACCACTAAAATGTCTTCCCCCCCAAGTCATATTCAGAATTATTTACAAATTTCTCAAATACCCAAAAATAATTTTTACTTTCATAAAAATTTTGATTTTCATAAGATTTAACTAGACCATCAGTAACCATAGAGGAGGAACTGAAGTATTATAAAATCCTCAGAATTTATTGTAATTAAATGCCTACTATGTCAAACTTAACTCACAAGTTGTAGGCAGTATTTGTTCAACTATATCTATTTCACAGAAATACGAATGGTGTTATTCTAATTTAATTTATTATAGTTATATATGGGTTGGAAAGCTTATATTTGTACACATTCTTTGCATTGTAGTCTAGTATGGTTTTAATGCACACATGCATTTTCTTCAAACTTTAAAAAAAGTCCATATAATGTGTGCAGTTTTTGTATGTATCATAGGAAGCCCCCATCTCTCTCTTTATGTGTGAATGTGTGTGTGTGTGTGTGTGTGTGTGTGTGTGTGTGTGTGTGTTTGTATGTATGTGTGTAGTGCATATACTTGTGAGTGTGGGTATGTGCAATGTTGGTGTACATGTATAGTGTGCACAAAAGGCCAGAAGTCAGCCTTGGATATCTTTCCTTATCCCTCTCCAACATTAATTTTGAGACAGCTTTTCACTAAATCAAAATATCAGTGATTCACATAGCTTCAAGCATATATTACCTAGTCTCCTATCCAGCAGTAGGTTATTAGCATGGGCCATGATGTCAACCATTGTAATTGATTTTTAGGATTGGGCTCTAGAACTCATGCTCTTGTGCAAGGCATTTTAATCCACTGAACTATCTTCCCAAAGTATGTATATTTATTTCTTAATGTTAGAACAGCATTCATCTGAATGATACCTTTGTAGTTAATGTACTTTGGGTTTTTCTGGTCTCAGTTCTCACCATGCGAATCCAACATGCAGAGAGCATCCTATAGAAAGCAAGTGGCCAGAGTCCAGAATACATGCTCTACAGTAGCAAAGGTGAGTCAGAGTGCATACATGGAAAGTCAGAGAACAAGCTGAATTGTGAGGGCTTTTGGCTTAAAAGCAAAGAATAAAGCATCAAAAGGAACAAGCCATTGCTGATAGGTGCTGTCACTAGGAAAATGCTGAACCATTTTGAGTTTGTTATGGGAATAGATGAATTCTGTAATTTGGTAACAAAATAGTACAATATAACTTACTCCTCTGGCATTCTGAAAAACAATAACAATATTTCAATAGAGAACATTTTTAAGGATATTCAACCCAACACATTTTTTAACATTTAAATCAAACACTAATATATTACACAGATACCTAGAGGCTAGTATTTATAAAGAGAAATTAGTAAATCCAGGATTTTTCTTAAATCCTTGCAAATAATACGTTGCTACTTAGTGCACTTGTCCCATCAGCCTGACATGTGATATGAATGTAACCATTATTAATAATAATGAGCAGGAAACTTTAATTTTTAACATATACTAGCATTAATTCTTTGAAAATTAATAATTACAATGGTCTGTTACAAACAATAAAATGAAATATTTGAAAAAAACTATGACTATTTCAGTATTACATTAAAAACATTAAAAAAGTGCAGAACTTGTGACTTGTCACAGAACATAAAACATACCCCCCAGAAACCATGAAAATTGAGTAAACTTGAATATCTACCTTAGGGGCAGTAGATCTAGCTCATCATGTTTACAACTTTAAAAATAACATTTGAAGAATAAACAGAAAAATAAATTATATAAATATGGATAAATATGTATATATTTAAATCAATAAATTATTTACAATGTCATTAAATTACAGATGAGCATAAGTTACTCTTAGATATGCTGTTTGCTTGTGTTCTTATATTATGTATTCATACACAAAGACAAAAATGTGGATATAGTTATATTTGGTCAGGCATATTATAATGTCAATCTTCTAGTTTCTTATATGCTGTGGTTTACATATACTTATTTACATGTGCATGCATTTGTGTGTACACAGTTTGTGTGTGTGTGTGTGTGTGTGTGGTATATGTGTGAATATGTAGGCAACAATGCCTCCATGTTCAGAGGTCAGGAGAGAGCTCCTGACAGTGGGTTTTCTCCTTCCATGACATAAATTCTGGGAGGTGAACTTGTGCCTTCATACTTGCTTGCCTAGGCATCTTGTTGACCCGTCACAGTTTATAACAGAAAATTTGAATTTTTTGTTATATATTTAGAGACTAACACAGGCTTTCTACATGAAATTTTTAAATAAACAAGGAAATTTAAATATGAAGGATGTTGCAACAACAAAACTTGCTTGAATTCTGGCAGAGCATTCCTTCAGTAAATCATTATTTTTGTTATGATTTTTTTTTGTTTTACTTATTCTCTCATATATTCCATTCCAACCATAGGTTACTTTCCCCAATCCTCTCCAAGTCCATCCCCCATCTTCCCCTCCATTTACTCCATCTTCATTTCTCTTCAGAAAATTGCAGGTCTTCCATGGATATCAACCAAACATGGCATATCAAGTTGCAGTAAGACTAGGAAACTCCCTCAGATTAAAATTGGATGAGGAAACCCAGCAGAAGTAAAAAGATCCCCAAATAAGCAAATGAGTCAGCTACAGCCCCTTGTTCCCACTGTTAGGAGCCTCACTAGAAAACTAATTATCTTCACAGGGCTGGGTTAGATCCATGTAGGCTCCTTGATCATCAGTTTATCTCTGTTGGCCCCTATGAGCACAGGTTAGCTGATAATTTGATGATTTTGTGGTTTCCTTGACTACTCTTGCTCCTACAATCCTTCCTCACCCTCAGCCAGATACCCCAAGGTCTGCAAACTATTTGGCTGTGGCAGTCTTACAGCTGCTTCTAACAGTTTCTGGGTGAAGCCTCTCTGACACAATTGGTTTCTCAGGTTTGTCTTTATCAGTCTGTTACCCCAATCAGGATATTTTTCTAGTTCTATTCATTTACCTACAAATTAATGATGTTTTTAACAGCTGAGTAATAACTATAAAATAGGGTGAAAATCTAACCAGAGAATTCTCAAGTGAGGAGTCTCAAATGGCTGAGAAACATTTAAATCAATGTTCAATATCCTTAGCCAGCGGAGAAATGCGAATCAAATGGCTCTGAAATTCTATCTTCCCTTTCAGTACAGCTAAGATAAAAAACACAAGTGACAACTCAAGCTGGTGAGAATGTGGATCAAGGGAAAGACTCATCAATTGGTGATGGACATGCAAGATTGTAAAGGCACCTTGAAAATCAATATGGTGGTTTCTCCCAAAATTGGGAATTGATTTACCTCAAGATCTAAATATATCACTTCAGGGCATATACCCAAAGGAACCTTCACTATACCACAAGTATACTTGTTTAACTATATTCATAGCACATTAATTCACTATGTTGAGACACTGAAGAAAACTTAGATGTCCCTAAACTAAAGTCTGGTGAAACAAAAGAATGTGGTACATTTACAGTGTATTCATTCTTAACATCAGCTACATGAAAGTGAAAACTAATATACAATAATACATAGTGAACTATAGCTGAACAATTTGACCTTTGTAGTGGATCATTATTTGAATTTATTGGGTTAAATTTCTCTTGGAAAAGAGTTTAAATTTTGAAAATACTACAAGGCTCAAGGGGATGGCTCAGCAGAGAAAAGCACGAGCAGTATAAGCTGAGTGAGTTTTATCCTGATAACCATGCAAAAAGACAGATTCAATGGCACACATCTCTAATTACAGCAATCCCACAGTGATATGGGAAACAGAGACAGGAGAACTTTTTTTCACATTTTTTTATTAGATATTTTCTTCATTTACATTTCAAGTGCTATCCCATAAATCCCCCATACCCTCCCCCCGCCCTGCTCCCCTACCCTCCCCCTCCCACTACTTGGCCCTGGCATTCCCCTGTACTGGGGCATATAAACAGTGCTAGTCCAAGGGCCTTTCTTCCCAATAATGGCTAACTAGGCCATCTTCTAATACAAATGCAGCTAGAGACATGAGCTCTGGGGGTTGTGATTAGTTCATATTGTTGTTGAGACAGGAGAATTTTATAGGAGCCTGTACACCAGGTATCTTTGAATATATTTTACAGCAGCAAAATATAGCTCTGCTTTATATTAATATAGAATAGTCAGTGCTCAGGATTCTATACTTCACACTGGAAATCAAAATAAAAAGGTAAAGAGATGGAAAGGAGGAAAGAGACAGGGAGGAAAGTGTTAAGAGGATGCAAACAAATTGATACAGAGCCATGGGCACTGTTCACTTCTATAGGGGGAATTTAGTGTATAACATTGAAATCCGCAGAAACTGAAAATTTTATATGAAGAAAATATTTCAGAATTAATTATTCAAACATCTGTGTCTTCAGAGTAAATCCAAGATGACGTAGTAAGGATAAGAAGCTATTATCCCTGTGAGCTCTGGGGGTACTAGTCAGTTCATATTTTTTTTCCTTCTATGGTGCTGCAAACCCCTTCAGCTCACTGGGTACTTTCTCGCACTCCTTCATTGGTGACCCTATGCTCAGTCCAATGGAGACCTGTGAACATCCAACTCTGTACTTGTCAGACACTAGCAGATCCTTTCAGGAGAGAGCTATATCAAGCTTCTGTCCAAAAGTACTTGCTGGCATCCACAACAGTGTCTGGGTTTGGTGATTATATATGGGATAGATCCCAGGTGATTTAGTCTCTGGATGGTCATTTCTTCAGTCTCTACTAGACACTTTGTCTCTGTAACTCCTTCCTTTGGTGTTTTGTTCCCCACTTCTAAGATGAATCAAAGTATCCACACTATGGTCTTCCTTCCTCTTGAGTTTCATGTGGTTTGTGATTGTACCTTGGGTATTCCAAGCTTCTAGGCTTTTGGGCTAATATCCACTTATCATGAGTACATATCACCAAAGAGCACACATGGTGGGAGTCATTGCTCTAGCTGCGTATACAGCAGAGGATGGCCTAGTCAGACATCAATGGAGAGACCCGTTGTCCTATGAAGGCTCTATGCCCCAGTGTGGGGGAATGCCAGGGCCAGGAAGTAGAAAGTAGGAGTGGGTGGGTTGGTGAGCAGGGGGAGGGCAAAGGGGGTGGGGAGGGTATTTTTCTGAGGGGAAACCAGGAAATGGTATAACATTTGAAATGTAAATAAAAAAATATCCAATAAAAATAATTAACAAAAACAACAACAACAACAAAAAACCAGGAGAAGATATTATCTTTACTATGGGCTCCATGATAGGCCTCAATAATAGATGTATTTTAAGCTGTTTCACTATTGTATTGTCTTGAATATGTACTTGTGTATTTTTAGTTTTAGAAACTATTGTTTTTGTAAGTTATTTGTTGTTGTGACCAAGTACTTTACAAGAGAATTTTTGAAAGGAAGATTATCTGATTCAGATTGCTAAAGTACAGCTCATCATGTAGGAGAAAGCATGTCCACGGGACTTACATCAGCTAGACACCTGCAGCAGGAATAAATGGATGCCCTGTTCAGCAATTTTCTCTTTTTAATTCATCCCATTGGTCCAACCCTTAAAATTGTATTGCCTATAGGTAAGGAGGTTTTCTTATATTTGCTTCCCTAATCTAAATAATTCCTCACAGGCATGTTGAGAAGCATGTCTCCTGGGTGTTTCTAGATCCTATTAATTTGAGGATCAGTATTAACCATCCCATGGGATCTCCTCAACTTTGCTTCTGTATAGTACTTTTTATTTATTTCATTTCCTCACTAAATCTACCCTACCATCCCAAAATTTCTCTAACACAGTTTGCAGGGAAAGATTATTATTATTTCTAGGACAAAAAGAGTATTTAGCTCTGGTATGAACAACATCTACAAACATATAACTTTTAGGAAATTAACCATAATTTTTTAAATCTAAGCAGCAAAGAAATAGATGGAGTGAAAAAAAAAAAAAAACAACGGAATAATTAAGACTTCACTTACCTTTTGAGCCTCATTTGATAAGACACATAAAAATATAGGTTACAATTTTAATATGTTATTTTAAAGTAGTTTGAACATCAAGAAAATAAAATTAGAAAGACAGAAATCAATGTCATAGAAATTACTTGCTATTTGATATAGGCAAAGGAAAGGAGTGAGTATTAGACTGGAGATAGCATGCTAAAAAATTTATATAATTTGAGGGAGTAACAACTAGAAGAAAAGAAGAGAGAACACTGAGCATTTCAGGAAAGAAAAGGGATGACAGTGTTCTTCAGTTGGTGGAGTGGATTTTCATAGAGATGGTAAATAGCATCATGCATTCACCATCTCAAATGCATATGAGACACAAGAACAAAGTAGGTGTTGACTGGGAGGTATATGGTGATTGTAGGTTGCTCTATAGGACTTAAATAAAAAGAATCACACACTCAAAAAAAGAGGACATCTTGTTGTTCCACCTAAAGGGTTGTATCCCCCTTCAGCTCCTTGGGTAATTTCTCTAGCTTCTCCATTAGGTGCCCTGTGTTCCATCTTATAGATGACTGTGAGCATCCCCTTCTGTTTTTGCTAGTGCATATGTAGCAGAAGATGACCTAGTCAGCCATCATTAGGAAGAGAGGCCCCTTGGTCTTACAAACTTTATATGCCCAAGTACAGGGGAATGCCAGGGCCAAGAAGTGGGAGTGGGTGGGTAGGGGAGCAGGGTGAGGGGAGGGTATAGTGAACTTTCAGGATAGCATTTGAAATGTAAATAAAGAAAATATCTAATAAAAACATTAAAAAAAGAGGACATCTTTTATTTTATTTTGAAAACTATCAGCAAAGGGAAGAAATGCATTGGCAATCTTAGAAAACTTCAAGATCATCCAGTATGTCAACTACATGGCATCCTGGTTCATATAGGGAAAACATAGGATTTTGATAATTGGAGTTAAGGCATTGGATTAGATATATCTGGGAAACCTGAAACACAATATTTTTCTGGTATAGCATAGACCAGATGGTACAGCATATCTTTCTTGCTACAAGTAGACAGTCTTCTCCAGCTGAGGAACATAAATCACAAAAGTAAAGTTAAATGTATTATATATTTATTTTTCTAAACCTGTAATATCCTTTATCAGGAGGAACATGGATGCTGTAAAATCTCAGGCAGTATCAGAAATCCTAGGGATAATCTGTGTTGCATGAGCCAGATGTATATCCTACAGTAGAAACTAATATGGTAGGTTTCTCCAACATCTCTAAGTTTCCCATTCTCTGCTGTTGTATTTACTAAAACATTAAGGTCTAAAGTTTTAGGATGTGGATGAACTTACCTTACTCTCATCTTACAAATCCAAAAGATTTCAGAACTGCCTTTACTTTTGGGACTATGTGTACAGTATACATTAAAAATACATGCTTGCCTTTATACTCAGAATATTATTCTATAAAGAAGGAAGAAAGGCTGAATGTACTGCTTGGTTGATAGTGTATTAAAGAAGGTGTAAAGGAAGGAGTTCTTATATTCATGCTGCCAAATCCATAGCGCATTTGTCTGAAATTAGTCTTAAATGAAACCTAATCATAAATAGGAGGAAAGTCATAATAGTTCAACTCAATCTTTTGAAATAAACTATCTGATCCAAACCAAAGGCTCCAATCTCTCCTTAATAGATCATAATATTGTGAAAATGAGAAGATGATCAGGTGCCAGATTTGGGATTAATGGTACAACCATTGTAAGTCATTTCTAATTATTTTGAACAGAAACAAAGTCACCTAAGGCCTTCAGGTTTATTTCTTCAGACATAAAACAGTTGTTTTAACAAAACACTTTATAAAATTCTTTTATTAACTAATATTTTACAGTTTTTATTGATACTTTTTATCACCTGTAAAAACAAATATATACAATTAGTACTAAATGGAATCGTGACAGTTCAACTCAATTTTTTGAAATAAATTATCTGATCCAAACTAAAGACTGCAATCTCCCCTCAATAGTTCAATCTATCTATATCTATCTCTATCTATCTCTACCTATCTTCATATATCTCTATCTCTAATCTATATCTACTCTATATCTGTATCGATATCTATCTATCTATCTATCTATCTATCTATCTATCTATCTATCTATCCATCTATCTATCATCTAACTATCCTTTACTATATCAGGATATCTATCTATCTATCTATCTATCTATCTATCTATCTATCTATCCATCTATCTATCATCTAACTATCCTTTACTATATCAGGATATCTATATGTCCTTACTTTATCCTTTAGTTTAGTGTTACACTCTTTTTAAACAGTTTCTATCTCATAACATGAAAATTGAAAGTTTCTTGTTTTATGTTTAGGCAAGTTATAAGGTTATTTGAGAAACCTTTCCAATGATAGTGACAGGAATAGTATTCACTCACTCAGTACTTAGCAACCCCCATTTATCTTAATATAAAATGTAATCCATTCTTTCCTAGAATGTTTATGCTCCTCTTTCTCATGGGAAAGAAAGGTTTTTAGAGAGACTGTGACCTGTGATGTCATATGCATGTGAAATGCAGCTTGTTATGAGTTTCATCATGGGCATGTGAAATGCAGCTTTCTCATAGCTACATCACTGAGTCCTAACTACAAAACCAAGAGTCTAAAGCATATTGTTTATGGATTTGATTAATTTGCTTCATCAAGGAGAAAAGAATAGGGCAAAAAAGATGATACAGTTGTGGTTAATGCATTCTTTTTTTATACCTCTAAGACAAGAGACTCATTCTCTTCTGGATTACACTGTCAGCTGCTCTTACATGGCCCATCACTGAAGGTTCACACAGCCATTGTGACACCTGGAGCTTCTGGGCCCTTGACAACGTCACATCTTCAAGTAAACTAGTTTGACCTATACTTATACAACTTAAAGTTTTACACATTGGGGAGCAACAGAATTTTTAAAATATATTTTTTTAGTGAAAGAAATTTCTGGCATAATTAATGATAAGAATAAGTTCTAGAGAGCAAGAACTCTACAAAATTGGGCATTTACAACTATTTGAGAGCTTATCCTTGTTGTCCTACATAACTGTATTAACTACTATACTTAAAGAGAAGGACATAGAAATATGTAAAAGACACACCATTAAATTACTTTAAAATAATTAGAAAATTACAAACTATTCTAAAATATTTGATAGAGGAACAATTAAATTACAAAGGAATAGAATAATACAATGCAGTCTTTTTTGTGAGGAAAGCATAATCATTTTAATGTTTCTTCTTGATGTTAATGAAGGTAATTTTTTCACTCAAAGGAGACTTCTGTTTAAATGCTAATTATCCTATTTATTTTTGACTAATCTAAATTGATTACTTATTATGGTTAATAATATATGTTAATTAACAAGGTACATTTGTTAGAAGGTTTAATTTCTTCTGGCTTATGTAGAAAAATTTCTCTAGATTTATTAATGGAATTGTTTCATTTTTAAAACTTGCAATAAATCAGAGCACCTACTTAACTCCAACATTTTAAAATGTATTTACCAGAAATAAATGCTACATGTAATTATATAATGGGGCAATTTAAACCCTTTCTTATAAGGACTCATAGTTTAATTATTTCTTAAAGTATTATATATAATTTTGCTTAATAAGTGCCATAATTTAAAAATAAAGACTATCTTTCTCAATGATAATTTCTATGTAATTTTTCTTTGTTCTTTTTGTGCTATAGATTAAATCCAGATACTTGAAATGCAGGTCTACTATTCCTACAATATATTATTTACATAATCTCAATATTTTATATACATAATTTTAGAAATTGGTTGATTCTAGGAGTATGTCTGAATAAAAGCTAATACAGTGGTACAAATGAGATGGAAATTTGGGAAAGAAGTGAAAACGAAAACAATAACAACAACATAAAATGAATCTGAAGATATCATTCACAAAGAATTTTAATATTTTCACATTCAATACTATGAAAAGATGTTTTAGAAAGCTGGATCTGAAATTAGTAATTCACAATGGACCAGACTTATGATTATCTACATGTGTGTCATAATTTCTTCATTCAGCCATCATTAATAGGCTGTTCCAAACCTTGGCCAGTGTGAATATGCTTCAAAGACAAGAGTGTCACTGCTATTGTTCTGTTTGGTGTTTACTATTGGTCAGGACTGCTGGTATCCTGACAATGATGAGTGGAATCACCCTAAAAAGCAACTACTCAACAGGTCCATGACCCCCTTTTCCTATTAACCTTCTTTCTTCTCTACCTCTGGCTGGTGTGCTAAAATGGAGGTTGAAACATTTATGGACATTAAATAGAGTAGTTTGACCTTAGCCAAAGTAACCAAAAGACAGTATCAAAATAAACAAATTCTGAAATGAAAAAGGAGATATAACAACAGGCAGTGAGGAAATTCAAAGAATCATTAGGTCTTACTTCGAAAGTCCTTACTCCACAAAATTAGAAACATTTAATGAAATATACAAATATTTAGGCAGATACCACTTATGAAAGTTAAATCAAGACCAGGTAAATTACTTAAACAGCCCTATATGTACTAAAGAAAAAGAAGCAGTCATTAAAAGTCTACCAAACAAAACAAAAACAACAAGAAAACAAAACAAAGTAAAACAAAACAAACAGGGACAGAGGGTTTTAGTGCAGAAATCTACCAGACATTTAAAGAAGAGCTAAAATTAATACTTCTCAAAACAGTCTACAAAACAGAAACAGAAGGAACACTGCCAAACTCATTCTAGGAAGCCACAGTCACCAGATACCGAGTCCAATTTCTCTTATGACCATTGATGTAAAATTACTCAAAATCCATCCATGTAATCTACCATAAAAACAAACTGAAAGAAGAAAAATCACATTATCATCTCATTAGATGCTGAAAAAGCCTTAAAAAAAACACCTCTTCACATTAAAAGAAATGAAGGACACAAGGCATATACTTAGAGATAATCAAAGCAATATACAGCAAACCAATAGCCAACATCAAACTAAATGGAGAGAAATTTGAAGCAATCCCACTAAAATCAGGGACAAGGCACAGCTACTCACTCTCTCCCTATCCTTTCAATATAGTACTTGAAATTCTAGCCAGAACAATAAGACAAATAAAAGATATCCAAGGGTTACAAATTGGAAAGGAAGAAGTCAAAGCATCACTATTTGTTGATGATATAGTATACATAAGCAATCTCCAAATTCTATCAGATAAAACCTATAAGAGATAAACAACTTTCACAAAGTGGCTGGATATAAAATGAACTCAAACAAATCATTAGCTTTCCTTTATACACAAAACAAATAGGCCGAGAAAGAAATTAGAAAACAACACACTTCACAATAGCCACAAAGAATATAAAATATCTTGGTGATACTCTAATCGTGTAAATGAAAGGCCTATGTGATAAGGACCTCAATTCCTTGAAGAAAGAAATTGAAGAAAGTATGAAAGATAGAAGGATCTCCTATGTCCACAGGTAGGTAGGATTAAAAAAGTGAAAATGGCCACTTTGTTTAGAGCAATCTATAGATTCAATGCAACCACCATTAAAATTCCAACACAATATTTATAGACCTTCTCAACCTCAGATCAAAAAACCCAAAACTCTAGGATAGCCAAAGCAACCCTGAATGATAAAAGATGGGAAGAATCACAATTCCTGACATCAAGATATACTACTGAGCAATAGTGATAAAAATTGTATGGTATTGGTACAGCAACAGAAACAGATAAGTTGCTCAATGGAATGGAATAGAAGACCCAGAAAAAATGCATGCACGCACACACACACACACACACACACACACACACACACACACACACACACCTGTGGATACTTCATTTTTGATAAAGAAGTCAAAACCATACAATAGAAAAAAGAAAGCATCCTCAATAAATGGTGCTGGTCTAACTGGATGTCTACACATAGAAGGATAAAAATGGACACATTTTTATCAGCCTTGCATAAACCTCAAATCAGAGTTAATAAATGACCTCAATATAAAACTGGGGACACTAAATCTCATAGAGGAGTAAGTGGGAAATAACCATGAACAAACAGGTATAGAAGAAAATTTCCTGAACAGAACACTAGTGGTTCAGGCTCTAAGGTCAATAATTAATAAATGGGACCTTATAAAACTGAAAAGCTTCTGTAAGAACAAAGGATAATGTCAATGGGACAAAACAATATTCTACAGATTAGAAAAGCATCTTCAGTAACTTTACATCTGACTAATATTCAGTTTTTAAAGAACTCAAGGAGTTAGACACGAACAACACAAATAACTCAATTTAAAAAATGAGATACATAGCTAAACAGAGAATTCTCAACAAAGGAATCTCAAATGGCTAAGAAGCACTTAAAGAAATGTTCAAATTCCTTACTCATCAGGGAAATGCAAATCAAAACATCTCTGAGGTAACATTGTATATTCATCAGATTGTCTAAGATCAAATCTCAATAGAGCACATTCTGGTGAAGATGTGGAACAAGATGAACACTTTAATATTGCTGGTAAGAGTTCCAATTTGAACACATTGAAAATCAAGTTAGTAGTTTCTCAGAAAACTGAGAATAGTTCCACCTTAAGACCCAGATATATCACTCCTTGGCATATACCCAGAAGATGCTATAGCATTCACAAAGACACTTGCTCAACTATGTTTATAGCAACTTTATTCATAATAGCCAGAAACTGGAAACAACTTAGATGTATCTCAACTGAAGAATGGACAAAGCAAATGTGGTATATCTACACAATGGAATACTATTCAACTATTAAAAACAAAGATGCCAGGTTTCCATCTGAGCCCAGAGCTGACTGTGCACCACACCTTTCCATACCCAAATCCCACAGGGAAAGAGCTTGTTTCTCAAGAGTGCTGACACACCTGAGAGCACAGGTGAGACCACCACTTCTGTTCAAATTTCTGGTCCAAGAGGGACCCGCCAAGAGCCATCAGGACACAGGAAGCAAGGAAGAGTGGGATAGAATACTTCCAGTTTCCATGAGCGCCCTGGAACTGACCCTGTGCCACAGCTCTTTATACCCAAATTCTTCCTGGATTGAACTTGTCTCGCAGGAGTGCTGACACACAGGCTGGCAGGAGGGACAAGTCAGAGACAGCAAGACCAGCTAATACCAGAGATAACCAGATAGGGAGAGACAAAGGCAAGAACTTAAGCAAAAGAAGTCAAGTCTATTTATCATAAGAACCCAGTTCTCCCACAATAGCAAGCCCTGGATATCCCAACATACCGGAAAAGTGAAACTGATTTAAAATCACATTTCATGATGATGATAGAGGGCTTTAAGAAAGACAGAAATAACTCCCTTAAGGAAATACAGGAGAACATACGTAAACAGATAGAAACCCTTAAAGATGATGCCCCACCAAGAAAAGCCCTTAAAGAACTATAGAAAAACACAACCAAATAGGTGAAGGAATTGAACAAAACCATGTAGGATCTAAAAATGGAAATAGAAACAATAAAGAAATCACAAAGGGAGACAGCCCTGGGTATAGAAAACTTAGGAAAGAGGTCAAAAGTCATAGATGCAAGCATCATGAACAGAATAAAAAAAAAAAAAATGAAGAGAGAAACTCAGGTACAGAAGATACCATAGAAAATATTGACAGAAAAGTCAAAGAAAATGCAAATTACAAAAAGCTCCTAACCTAAAACATCCAGGAAATACAGGACAGAATAAGAAGACCAAACCTAAGGATAATAGGTGTTTAAGAGAGCAAAGATTCCCAACTTAAAGGACAAGTAAAGATCTTCGACAAAATTATAGAAGAAAATTTTCCTAACCTAAGAAAGAGATGCCCATAAACATATAAGAAGCCTACAGAACACCAAATAGATTGGACCAGAAAAGAAATTCCTCACGTCACATAGCAGTCAAAACACCAAATGCACAAAACAAAGAAAGATTGTTAAGAGCAGTAAGGTAAAAAGTCAAGCAACATATAAAGATAGACTTATCAGAATTACATCATATTTCTTATTGGAGACTATGAAATCTAGAAGATCCTGGGCAGATATCATACAGACCCTAATAGAACAAAAATGCCACCCCAGTCTACTATAAATAGAGGGTACCCATGGCTCCAGCTGGATATGTAGCAGAGAATTGGCTTATTTGACATCACTTGGTACAGTGAAAGCTTGATAACTCAGAATAGGGGAACACTAGGACAATGGGACAGTAGTTGGTGGGTGGGGTAGCACCCTCATAGAGGCAGTAGAGGGAGGAAAAGATGGGGGCTACTGGAGGGGAAATTGAAAAGGGGTAACATTTGAAATATAAGGAAATAAAATAACTGAGAAAAAATCTCAAATGAGTTATGCAGGCAACTATATGGAACTTGATGTAACCTAATCCTAAACAGTCATATATGGCATGTATTCACTTATAAGTGGATATTAGCCATAAGATACAGGATACTCATGCAACATTCCACAGACCAAAAGAAGCTAATCAAGATGGAAAGCACAGGTAAGGATGCTTGAACCTTACTTAGAAGGCAGATGAGTGAGGGTACCTGGATGGGAGAAAGGATGTGTTAGGGAATGGTTGTGCACTTCTGGTTCAAGTATGAGGAGAGACAAGAGAGATGGTCAAATGGCCATGGGAATGAATGGAAATCTGCAACTGATGGGAGTAGGTAGGTAGGAGCATCTCCATGATGTGATTGGGACCTGGGATAAGGAGGCCCTAAAGAGTTAATGGGGTTGACCTTAGCTCTGACTCACAGCAGTGCAAATATGAATCCTGAGAAGGTTAACTCTTCTATCCAGGCAAGAAACCCACTGGAGTTATAGGGACACCAATCTACCCACAAAACTTTTGACTCAAAATTTATCTTGTTTATAAGAAATGCAGGCAGGAGGTATTGAGCAGAGACTGAAGGAAGAACCAACCAATAATTTGCCCAACTTGATACCCATCCCTTGGGCAAGGACCAATCCCATACACTGTTAATCGTACTTTGTTAATCTTGCAGAAGGGAGTCTAACATGGCTGTCCTCGGAGAGGCTCTACCCATCAGCTGACTCGGACAAATGAAGACACACACAGTCAGACAGTGAATGGAGCTTGGGGACTCTTATGAAATAATAGGAGGAAGGATAGCAGTCTCTCAGGGGTTTTGAATTCCATAGGAAGACTAACAGACTCAAATACCTAGACTCTTGGGGCTCTAAGACTGAACCACCAACCAAAGAACATATATGGGCTGGACCTAGGCCTTCCTGCACATACGTAAGAGATGTGCAGCTTGTAGGTCCTGAATAATGGGAACAGAGACTATCATAAAAGCTGTTGCCTGTATGTGGGATATGTGCTAGATGGGCTCTTTTGTCTGCCCTAGGTAGAAGATGTGCCTTGCATTTCAGATAGTTGATAAACCAGGGTGGGGAAATAACCAGGGTGGGGAAATACCCAGGGAAGACCCTACATGCTCAGTGGTAAGGATATTGGGGAATGGGTTAAAGATTGTGAGAGGGGTGAGCAGGAGGGGATCAGTGAGTGATAGAGAAAGTGAATAATTAATAAAAGATGTAATCAATTATAATAGTTTAAAACCCTGCAGTCATCTATATTCATTATCAACTTATTTATACACATTAAAATATACTTTTAAATAAAAATATAAAGTAGGCTTATAGAAAAATCCAAGCCTACATCTATATCTCTACCGATATAAATGGCTAGTATAGCTTTTCTCTTTAGTAATAGTCAAATAAAATTTTTAATTTCTATAAGTTATTTTATAAAATAAAGTAAGGTTCAAGAGACTTGTGAGTTTAAAATTATATAGACTTCTTAAAGTTCCTAGAAGTAGCAAATGATCAGCCCACCTCTCACTCTTACTATAGTCTGTATGTTCCAAGCTTCAAGGAACCAGTGCAATTTTTCATAATGGATTTATTAGCCTTGTTGTAACCAGAATTACTGCAAATGTTTTCTTTACTCTTTCCCACTCTCCAGTAGCTTACTTCCCACTCCTTAATACTAGCATACCCACCTCCATGTCATTTATTCTTAGATCTTTTTGTTAGTATACTAAAAGCTAGCTTTGTATCACTCCTTTACATCTCAGCATGATTACCCTGTTTCACTTGCAAACTAAGTCAATGATAGAACTAGAATTGACTGATATAAGTAGCTTGTCCATCTCTGGCTCAGATCAGAAAACATGCCATAGTATATGGAAAATGCCCTCTGCCTGATTAGATGAGAAATTGCCCAAGGTGGCATCCATTACATTGGTTTATAGTGTAAGGAGGTACAGACAGTGAACAGTTTGGTTACCACTATTAGGAGAAAAAATTGACTTGATTGGTTATCAGTATAGAGAGGGAAGGATCTAGGTCCTTCTAGGAAATGACTTTTCAACTTTACAGATGAAAAAACCGAATTTCAGGAAGTTGAGAATCTAGATTGTAATTTTTTGAGAGCTTGGGGTTTCCTTTTCTGCTCCAGTAAGCTGACCTTAAGTCCTACACACTTAAACTTTATTGACAGAGTGTGTTAATTTGTCTATTTATTTGTTGGTTTGTTTTTAAGAAAACGTATGTTCTAACTATATTCATGTATTGTTTCATGAATTCTTTGAGAAGTCACAAAATGCGCTTTGATAATATTTACTCTCCCCAACTCTTCAGTTTCACCTTCCTTTCCTTTCCCACCAATGTGATTTCTTATTTTCTATCAAATTGTTTTCCTCCAATATTCTTGAACCTGTGGTTATTCTATTCATGGCTACTCATGGACTGTAGTCAAGTTATTAGGGTATATAC
>LR753878.1:4246-29007 GCA_902729485.2 Mus minutoides
TAATCAGCCACCAAAATAAACACTATAGCATATGCTGGAACACAGGACTCCCAAGGTAGGAGCTAGAGAAAGTACCCAAGGAGCGGAAGGGGTCTTCAACCCTCTAGGTGGAAGAATAACATGAACTAACTAGTTCCCCCTGCGCTCATGTCTCTAGCTGCATATATAGAAGAAGATGGCCTAGTTGGCCATCATTGGGTGGAGAGGCCCCTTGGTCATACAGACTCTATATGCCCCAGAACAGGGGAATGCCAGGGCCATTACGTGGGAGGGGGTGGGTAGGGGAGCAGGGCGGGGATGCGGGAGGGTAAGGGAAAATTTCTGGATAGCATGTGAAGTGTAAATGAAGAAAATATCTAATAAAGAGAGGGAAAAAAATGTCATGCTGGAGAGATGGCTCAGCAGTTAAGAGCACTGACTGCTCTTCCAGAGGTCCTGAGTTCAAAACCCAGCATCCACATGGTGACTCACAACCATCTATAATGGGATCTGATGCCCTGTTCTGGTGTGTCTGAAGACAGCTACAGTGTACTTGAAAAAAAGAAAGAAATTTATTTAAAAAATTTTTTTGGTTTTTTTCGAGACAGGATTTCTCAGTATAGCTCTGGCTGTCCTGGAACTTACTTTGTATACCAGGCTGGCCTTGAGCTCAGAAATCCGCCTGCCTCTGCCTCTGCCTCCCAAGTGCTGGGATTAAAAGCGTGAGGAGTTTGTGCCCAGTCTGCTCAGGGCACTGGCTCAGACTGGAAGGAACCCATGCACTGGTCAGGCAGAGTTTCTGGGTGCCTGGGTCCCGCTGGTCCCAGTTACTTCCATTGTTGGGGCAGACGTTACGTCCTCCTCACCTCTGATCCTATGAATAAATTCATTTTTAAAAAAAATATGTCGGTGTCACAAAGGATGTAAAGATGATAGACTATGAATCCATTATTTATTTTTTATTTTGCTTATGTGTATATGGTATGTGTATGCTCACATTTGTAGGTGAACACCTGTGTAGGGTGCATGTGTACAGAAACCAAAAATTGATATTAGGTATCTTCCTTTATTGTTCTCCACTTTATTAGGGGACCAGTATTGCTTACCCTAGAGATAACCAATTCTAGCTAGTCTAGCTAGCCAGCTTGCTCTGGATATACCTTGTCTCTGCCTTCTGAGTGTAGAGATTGTAGATGGACTAAACATCATTCATATTTACTTGAGTATTAGGGATCCGAACTCCAGCCCTCACATTTGTACAGTAAATGCCTTATCTTCTCATCTCCCTATTTTAGATTTAAGAAAATTTAAAGTGATATAAGTAAATGTGTGATCTTTTATTAGATTTTTTAATTGTATATTTATCTTTTCCTTTTATCTATTTATTTACTCACTTTACATCCTGATCACTGCACCCTCCCACAGTCTGTGTAGCATACCATTATGATAAATGAAAATTTAAATAGTGGATAATATTGCACTAATGCTACATTTATTGGGCATAATAATGTTAGTCTGTGGTATATTAAAAATGGCCTCATAGTTTTTGTATGTTGAAATATTTGGTATGCAAAAATGCCATGATGTTTGTAATTTCCAAATTATTTAAGAAAAAAGGGGGGGGTGTACACAGAAAGTGGAGGGGTAGAGAGGGGGAGGAAGAGAAGAAGAGAGAGAAAAGGAAGAAACTAGCTGGAAAGATGGATTAACAGTTTAGAGTGCATATTGCTCTTCCAGAGTACCTAAGTTCAGTTCCCAGCACCAGGCATTTCACAACCTTATATAACTAGCTCTAGGGACTCCAATGCCTCTGTCCTCCATAGGTACTTGCACCTATGGGCTCATACATATACAGACATGAATGTATACACATAATTAAACAAAATAATCTTTTTAAAGAAATGGAAAGAGAGCATATATATATATATACATATATATATATATATATATTCTAGTAATTAATAACTAGATGAAGGACTTAAGCATGTTCACTGTATCATTGTTTCCATTCCTCTATGACTGTAATTTTTATCATTAAAAACTCAAGAAGACATAAGGGTTGTATCTAATGAAAGATGACCAAACCTCCAGATATATCATAAAATTGAACCTGAAGAAATTCCAAATCTGGAACTTTAATGTTTCTCAAAAGTTTGATCAATCACATAGACTTTAATGCAACAAATACTTACAGTATATTTGCCATACTACATTGTTGTATGACATCATTCCTGGGGAAATATAAACAAATGTCTACTCATCACAGTTAGAGAGCTAATGATAGACCAAAATGAAGATACTACCAAAGTCCAGCTTGGTGAATCATGAGTTTTATTGGAATTAATCACAGGAGTCTAGGTGAGAGGTTACTTGCAAGAACAGGAATGACTCAAAGATAACTGCACTGCCAAAGCCCATCCCAGCATGGTGACAACTCATGAAAGCTGGAAACCTGGAGCACACTGCATACCCTGCAGACAGTTCAATAGATTGGAAAATAATCTATCTAAGCATTTCAGTTGTTCTGAGTCTTTTCCAGACAACTTGACTTCTCAGTTGTCTCTACTACTTATATACTCTTAAGAGATAGAAGATTCTAGTGAATCTGGTCAGTTTCATGGACTTCCTGAAGTGATTAAGATGTTTATTTTTTTATCTTAATAAGTTTCCCATCAGGATGGACTGTTTTGTGTCCCTTTACAGGCTTCTACGTCTTAACAAGCTTTATTCCATGATGGAATGTTTTATCTCAGAGGAAATTGCTGTATAAGATATGTGCATTAGGTTCCATATTTTATGTTTTCTACATATGTTACAAGAGAAACAAAAAAATTTCAGATTTAGGATAAACAGGAAACATATTTTAGAGAAGAAAAAGTTTTCTAATGATATGGCATTTATACTGAGACATGAAAGATAAAAATAGTAGATCAAAGAGGAGGAAACAGTGAGATAAAAGACTTCTTCTAAGTAGAAGAATACCACGAGTTCTAGTATTAAAAATAAAGAATTGAAGCCGGGCGTGGTGGCGCACGCCTTTAATCCCAGCACTCGGGAGGCAAAGGCAGGCAGATTTCTGAGTTCGAGGCCAGCCTGGTCTACAAAGTGAGTTCCAGGACAGCCAGGGCTATACAGAGAAACCCTGTCTCGAAAAACCAAAAAAAAAAATAAATAAAAAATAAAAAAATAAAGAATTGGCACTATCCAATAACTAAACAAGACAATTGTGTCTATAATGTAAAATAGGGGGAAAGTAGTGGGAGGTGAGATCAGAGTGGCCACAGACCATATCTTTCAAGGCTTGGAGGTCAGAATGAGTATGGATTTCATTCCAAGTGTTGTGGAAGATTTTGTTTTGGAGTAAGGAGGTATGAATGTTTTGCTTATGTGTTTGTCTTTGCACCACATGCATTCAGTGCTCAAGGAAACCAGAAAAGAGTGGTGAATCTCTTGAAACTTGTGTTATGAACAGTGAGAGTTGGCTTGTGGGTCCTAGGAATTGAGCCTAAGTCCTCTGGAAAAGTAGTCAGTGCTTTTAATCACTGAACCATCCCCATCCCTATCATAGAATTGAACCTAAGTCCTCTGGAAAAGTAGTCAGTGCTTTTAATCACTGAACTATCCCCAAACCTATCATAGATGATTTTAAGCAGGATTGTGGCACCTCTAGGTTTACATATTGAGAAGCTTTTTCTAGGTATTCTCTAAGGGGGCCAAAGTAAGAGAACCAATTGACATTTCTAGGTTAAGAAATAGACCAAGCCTCAGTAGTTGTTTTTTTTATTTGTTTGTTTGTTTGTTTTTGTTTTGTTTTGTTTTTTGGGTGGTTTTTTATTTTGTTTTTTTTTGTTGTTGTTGTTGTTGTTTTTCGAGACAGGGTTTCTCTGTAAGCCCTGGATGTCCTGGAACTCACTTTGTAGACCAGGCTGGCCTTGAACTCAGAAATCTGCCTGCCTCTGCTTCCTGAGTGCTGGGATTAAAGGCGTGTGCCACCATGCCCGGCTCACCTCAGTAGTTTTTTTTTTCAATTTTTTTTATTAGATATTTTCTTAATTTACATTTCAAATGCTATCCCAAAAGTTCCCTCCCCCCTCCCACCGCCCTGTTCCCCTGCCCACCCACTCCCACTTCTTGGCCCTGGTGTTCCTCTGTATTGGGGCATATAAAGATTGCAATACCAAGGGGCCTCCCCTCCCGATGATGGCCGACTTGGCCATCTTCTGCTACATATGGAGCTAGAGACACGAGTTCTGGGGGTTCTGGTTAGTTCATATTGTTGATCCTCTTCTAGGGTTGCAGACCCCTTCAGCTCCTGGGGTTCTATCTCTAGCTTCTCCAATGTGGGCCTCGTGCTCCATCTTATAGATGACTGTGAGCATCCACTTCTGTAGGAGACAGCTATATCAGGGTCCCTTCAGTAAACACTTGCTGTCCTATGCAATAGTGTCTGAGTTTAGTGACTGAAGAAGCTCCCTAGGTAAGTAATTTCAGTAAGCAGCCATGGAGGGGAACCTAAGAGGAAAATAAAGCTAAAGTAAATATATATATATATATATATATATATATATATATATATATATATATATATATATATATATATCTTAGACTTCTTTTGTTCTTAGAGTTAAATTCTGTAGAACAAGTGTTATTTCTACCATGTTTTCTGAGAAAAGTTCCTTCCCACTTGGAATCTGGAGTGAAACTGACACCAATTTTGTAGGGATATAGCTCACAGAATGATTTCAGGTAAATGTCATCTAGAGTCCTTTATTTGTTGTTTAACCATTTTTCCCATGATAGCAGCCCAGTTTCCACTGTTCCCTTCCATGCAAATTACCTAGGTATATCTTACAGATGTTATCATGACTGTGCTTGCAAGGGTATGCCTTACAACAGAATGTCATCACTTCATGTTTCTCTAAGACTCTGGCTTACTCTTAGCCTTTGGCTGGGACATCTACTGTATGACATACATTGAATACACACACACACTCACACACACACACACACACACACACACACACACAGAGAGAGAGAGAGAGAGAGAGAGAGATGCACGCACCCTACATCCTATTGAGTTTCAGAGATGCCTGAAACCACACATTTTGAATATTCACTTTCATTTCCTCAAATATGACTGGCTTACATGTGGGCTTACCTCCAAAATTCCAATATGGCAAGACACCTTGAATCGTGGACTATACTCCCAACTCTCTCTTTACCGAACTCTCTCCTATCAAGTTACACACTTCATTGTATTGCTACTAACATGTGCAAAAACAGCATATCTGACTAATAACCATACCTATTTATTGAATGTTTGATATATAACAAATACAGTGACTATGGAGTCAACTAGGTGAGTCCTGACTCCCACCTCCAGATTACCTGACACATAGATATTGTTTATGACCTCAGGCAAACATATTCTTTCATTGAGATTTTGGGACATAGGTGAGAATATTTCAGATATAAGCCATAACTAAAGCAGTCCTACATAGCAGATAAGTAGGTTGAGATCAATTCTATGAGTCAAAACAAGTTTTTGGCCCATGGAATCCTCTAATTTCCCAGGGTTCAATCTTAAAATACTAAAAGACAATTGAAGTAAGTCACTTGTGTGTTTTGATAAGCATTGTGACAGATCCAAAGAGGAGAAAGAGTCATGAGAAAGAGAAACCATGAATGAGTGACTGACCAAGCAGGGAGCTAATTTGAAGCTTCTAGCAAGAATGTGGTGGTATAAATGGTATATTTTTCTTGTCAGTCAGTTAATGTATGCTGTCTATCCTCTTTCAGGTTTTTCAGGGGAATCGGGACTCATCCACACCTGTGGTGAATTCTCTAGACCCACCATTACTCACTCGCTATCTTCGAATTCACCCCCAGATCTGGGAGCACCAAATTGCTCTGAGGCTTGAGATTCTAGGATGTGAGGCTCAGCAGCAATACTAAGGTAGCCTCTACATCACCTGCTTGTTCCCCTTCCTCAGTTCAAAGATTGCCTTAATGTTTTATTGCCGTGAAGAGACACTATGACCATGGTAACTCTTATAAAAGAAAGCATTTAATCGGGGCTTACTTATAGTTTCAGAGGTTTCGTCCATTATCATTGTGGGAAACATGGTGGCACACAAACAGGCATGGTGCTGGAGAAGTTGCTGAGAGTTCTATATCTGGATCCACAGATATAGCAGGAAGAGAAAGACACTGGGACTGACTTGGGCTTTTTAAACTTCAAAGTCTACCCCCAGTGACACATTCCTTCAACATGCCCATACCCATTCAAACAAGGCCACTTCTCCTAATCTTTCTCTGTAGTGCCACCCCCTGATGACTAAGCATTCAATTTTATGAGCCTGTGGGAACCATTCTTATTCAAACCACAAGGATATTCCCTCACCAATTCAAGACCACCATCCCTCTTAGGCGTCTACATTACATACACACTGTTCATACTACCATCATTTTATTTAAAAGAATACAATCATACATCACCCTACTCTGATACTTTCCAAATTATTTATTCTGAATTTTCCGAAAACTTAACTCGCAACATTTGGAATGGAAGCTGTGAAGCACCACACTAAATTTTATACTTTCAGTTATCAATATAAGTTATGCACTACCAAACCCCCCAAAAAATCCATAACAGAATCAGAACTAGAAAAATAATTAGCTTTATAACCTCTTAAATAACTCATGTCTATTAACTACATTCATTCATTCATTCATTCATTCATTCCTGGTCCTCTTATATTTAGCTTTTCGTGTTCTCTTTTCTTCATGTTATACTGTACCCAAATGTACATTATATCATATATATATATATATATATATATATATATATATATATATATATACACACACACACACACACACACACATAATACACACTATTGGCTAGATTATACATATGAGAGAAAACATTCAGATTTTTTTTCTTTCTGAGATTGTATGATCTCATTTAATAATATACATTCTAAGACTATGTTCCGGAAAATTTTATCTTCATTAAACTTTTATTTAAAACCTGGAACACTGAAACTTTTAGGAAAAAAAAAAAAAAAAACACGAGATACCCTTCAAGATATCAGTACAGGCAAGAACTTTTTAAATAGAACTCCAACACAACAGGAACTAACCCCAAGTATCAAAATATGGGATTATATGAAAAAAAATTTGTCCAGCAAAAGAAACAACCATCAGTTAACATACAGTCCAAAGAATAAGAGACAAATCCTTATCAGCTACACTTCATAAAGGGGCCAATTACTATCCAGGGGCTGGTGAGATGGCTCAGATATTAAGATCACTAACTGTTCTTCCAGAGATCCTGAGTTCAATTCCCAGTGGCCACTTGGTGGCTCACAACCATCTGTAATTGGACCTGATGCCCTATTCTGGTGTGTCTAAAGACAGCTACAGTGTACATACATAAAATAAATTTTTTAAAAATCATTAAAAAACAAATCTGATAAGTTGAAAAGCTGAAGGTGATGTGGAGAGAAAGCAGCCTTGATTCGCTGTTAGAGGGGGGTATAAATTAAGGTACCCATTGTGGAAATCAGTTTGGAATTTTTCAAAAATTAAAAATAGAACTATGGGGCTGGAGAGATGGCTCAGCGGTTAAGAGCCTACTGATCTTCCAAAGGTCGTTAGTTCAAATCCCAGCAACCACATGATGGCTCACAACCAACTGTAATGAGATCTGATGCCCTATTCTGGGGTGTCTGAAGACAGCTACAGTGTACTTACATATAATAAATAAATAAATCTTTAAAAAAAAATAGAACTACCATATGACTCAGCTGTTTCACTCCTGAACATATACCCAGGAAACTCCATACCCTACCATAAAAATCTTTGTACCTTTATGTTTATCTTGCTTTATTTACTATAGCAAAGAACTAGAGCCAACAGGTGAATGTATAATAAAAATTTTGGTATATACATACATATATATTTATAATGGAATGTTACTTAGCTCTAATGATAATAGTCTTCTAAATGAGATATTTTTAATATTTCTATGGGAAATGCAAACTTTAAAGTTATATTAAAGGACTTTACCAAAAAAAATAAAAAACCCTCAACTTCTGTTTTACTCCTTCCTTCACCTAATTTCCTGCTAAAACAAAAATACAGTGGAAATTTTTATAC
Source organism: Mus minutoides (assembly GCA_902729485.2). Lineage (NCBI taxonomy): Eukaryota > Metazoa > Chordata > Mammalia > Rodentia > Muridae > Mus > Mus minutoides. Next base: position 12,389 of record LR753878.1, read on the forward strand.
TATACTTCTGTAGTTGAAATATCAAGGAATCATGAAAAAGTGCAACTGTTGAAGACTCCAGTATGCATTGCCACATTCTCACCAGAAGCTTGGGGATGTTTCACTGGTCTTTCTTCCCATATACTTTATTATGATTACACAGACACATCATGGTAGCAATGACAGTCGACTGAACAGTCAGAGGATGCATTCAAAATTTTCAGCCAAAGATGATTTGAAAAAAATAAGAGGAAAATTTGTCCCAGTCTCAGAAAAGGCAAAAGAATGGATGCATTTGTTTTATGCTAGTGCATTTTGTAGTAATCCTACTTGACCCTTCTGTGACTTCTTTAGGAACTATAACACATCAAAGTCCGCAACTGACAAAACTATAGATGGTATGGTTTTATTTCCTATAAAATTCTAACCACTCAAATCTAACTTAATAATCTGATTTTGATAGTCTTTTTCCATTGATACAGCTATATTTCTCAGATGCTTCTGGAATCAACTGTTTTTTCAGTTATGAAAGCCTTTGAGAATTGTTTTAATACTAGAAATAAAAATGTGAGCAATGAATGATACTTTAATAGTTATTGGCTTTTACAATATTTATACATAAATATTTATAGAAAAATAGAGAAGACATGAAGTTTGGAAGGGATAGGAGGATAAGGCTGGACCAGGAAGGAGGTAGGTAAGTGTGGGATATGATCAAAATATATTGTGTGCATTGTGAATTTCTCACAAGAATTAATAAAAATATATGTAAAAACAAAGACATTCACTAGTAGAAAACCCAATTTGGGTATTGTAACACCAGACTAAATTAAATCCAGAATAATAAAGTGTGATATATTTTTTGAGAGAAGAGATAAAAATCACAAGTGGAGCTTCAGTCTGTGAGAAGAGCCTACAAAGAGTTGGGACAGGAGGAGTTGCTATTTAGGGAGGGAGGGAGGGAGGAGGGAAGGAGAGAGAGAAATGAATAGCTTCTAAAAAATTGATATCTCATTGGCAACAATTGAAGCCAACATATATTCAATGTACTGTAATATACATTGTAAAGTAACTGTATATGTACATTGTAAAGTAATTGAATAACTTCTGACCTAAAAGTTAAAGAGTATTAGGTAGCAGAGATAGTTCAGTCATTAGAATGCTGCCTTATAAGCATAAACATCTAAGTTTGATCCCCAGAACTTGCATTAAAAACAAAAGGCTAGACAAAGAAGCTTATGCTTATAACTAGTTCTGGGGAGGTAGGGATAGGGGAATCCTTGGAGCTTACTGGCCAGCCAGCCTAGCCTACTTGGCCAGTTTCAGGGTAGCAGTACATGGTCTCAAAAACAGGTGGATGGTGCTTGCAGAACAACACTCAAGTTTGTCCTATGACCTATACACAGGCACATACAAGTTCACTTTCACAAACATGAACGAACATTCACACACATACACAAGATAGAAAGTGTTGATACCGGGCTGGTGAGATGGCTCAGCGGGTAAGAGCACCCGACTGCTCTTCCAAAGGTGATAAGTTCAAATCCCAGCAACCACATGGTGGCTCACAACCATCCGTAACGAGATCTGGCTCCCTCTTCTGGAGTGTCTGAGGACAGCTACAGTGTACTTACATATAATAAAATAAAAATAAATCTTTAAAAAAAAAAGAAAGTGTTGATACAATATAGCCATGTCAACAAGTGAAATATAAAAACTTGAAAGACAAATTATCTTTATGCATCCTTTCCACTGTTATAAAAAGACCTATAGGTGTAAACTATAAAACATAATTTGTATAGTTCTATAGTTCTTCAAATGCATTAATTGGATTTATAATTGTATTTAAAATGTCACTTCACAAGAAGGTTAAACAAAGTTCTGCTAATAAATTGAAATTGTTAAAATTTACTAGTGATGAAAATGAAAGAAAAAAAATCACCTAGCCATCTCAACATTTTCTTTCCTTCTATATCATTAGTTTTAAGATAAGTGACTGTTTAATACAAGAAAACAACAGAAATTTTAAAAAAAATCATAAGTCTTTAGTTGTGTATTATCACTGAATAACATTGTCCTTTTCTGATTCAAAGAAAAAGTAGTCTCTTGTGCCATATTCCATTCTGCTCAGTGCCTCTGCCTGGCCTTAGGGGAAGGAACTGAAGTAGGCACAGATGTCAGATGGACACAGGACAAAAGACTGACGTTCTCTGGCCTTGTAACTTTCTAGCTATGCTGGATGCTGAAGCTCGTGAATCTGGAGACTACACTCTTGCTTATTCTGTGGCTGATAACAGCTGGTTTCTCTCTTCTTTTACTCTCTATGCTTTATTTTACTTGTAAGCTCTACCTTACTGTTCAGTGCTAAAAATTTAACTCATTATTCTTTGCTTCATTAAGCACTGAAGAAACTTAACTCTTTGTCTGCTATTTACTTTATAAATCTCTGTGCTTGATTTGCACTTGGAAATATAACTCTTGCTTACTTCATAATTCTCTATACTTGATTAAGCACTAGAAAACTTAACTCTCACTTACTTTATAATTTTCTGTGCTTGATTAAGTGCTACAAAACCTAACACTTACTTTAATTCTTTGATTTAACACTGATCCCAGAATGTCTCTGGCAAATTAACACCTGTTTCTGAACAGCAGGGGATTAAGTAAAGAATTGCTAGTGCTCCTTTCTCTCTTGCTTAGAAGCCTCACATCTCACTGGTCAGGTGAGAAGGAGGCTTGAAGCAATAAAACTTTTATTGAACCAGGGAAAGTTTACAAAAGGAAAAACTTTTACACAAGCAAATATGCATAAACACATACATTCATATACACATTCATACATTCCTATTGGGCTCAGTTACTAATCTCATACTAACATACTTATACCCACACACCTATGCAATATGGAGCAAAGCCCAAGTGCCATCCCAGAAAAAAAAAAAAAACTCACTCATTATGGATAAAAAATAAGCTTCAACTTTTATTGCATAGAGAAAGAAAAAGCTTCTACTCTTTTATTACTAAATGAATTAAGAAACCTGTCTCGGGGCTGGTGAGATGGCTCAGCGGGTAAGAGCACCCGACTGCTCTTCCGAGGGTGGTAGGTTCAAATCCCAGCATCCACATGGTGGCTCGCAACCATCCGTAACGAGATCTGGCTCCCTCTTCTGGAGTGTCTGAAGACAGCTACAGTGTACTTACATATAATAAATAAAATAAATCTTTAAAAAAAAAAAAAAAAAAAAAAAGAAACCTGTCTCATTGTAAGAAAAGCCTGCCTGCTGCCTTCTGCTCTCCCTGTATCTCCTTGTCAATCTCTTTTCTCCTCTTGCATACTTAATTCTACTTTCTTCTTTTTCTTTCCTCATCATCACAGCTCCTCATCTCTGTAAAGCTCGTTTTGCTTCTACTCTCTTTCTCTCCATTGTTCTTCTGCCTTCTACCTTCCGCCTTAGTTTCTCTTTCTGCATTCTGTGTTCTTCTTACTTAAAGCCTTCATTCCTCATTTTATACTTTCTCAGGACACATGATCACATGGCATTCCAATTATCAAAAGCTCACCACAAGTTTAAACAAATTCAAATCATAAATTGAATAAGAAATTTACAACAGAGATGTTTACATGTGTTTTCATTAAAACTAGTTATCTAGCTAGACATTAATTATTTATCACTAGCTCCACAGGTTCATTGAGAGTATAAAACTGTAATTCTTATGGAAATTAATATTGAAGTTTTATATGCATAAACCCAGTCAATATGTTATTTTCTGCCCTTGCATCTACAATAAATCATTGTTTTCTTTTGCAAACTTTAGTTAATTGTTTAGTGGCCTAAAGGAATTTATTCCTAAATAGTAAATCTGTATGCCTGCTTTCCATCCAGTGAAATTAGTTCCTAACACATGAAGAATTGCAGAGTCCCAGTTGCAGCTTTCATATTACAGAGAGCTCTAATTGTAGTCCCTATTATAAAGGGCTTAATAATAGTATAATTGTAGGAATACTTATAGAATCATCATTACACTCCAGATTTTATTCCCCTCCCGATCTGCCCTCCAACTGTTCCACATGCCATACTCCTTCCCCACCCCCATCTCCATAAGGATGTCCCCACACCTACATCCCCCATTTCCACCAGACCTCCCCACTCCTTGGGGCCTCCAGTATCTTGAGGGTTAGGTGCATCATCTCTGAATGAACACAGACCCAGTAGTCCTCTTCTGTATGTGTGTTGGGGACCTCATATCAGCTGGTGTATGCTGCCTGTTGGGTGAACCAGTGTGTGAGAGATCTCAGGGGTCCAGGTTAACTGAGATTGCTGGTCCTCCAAAGGGTCACCCTCCTCCTCAGCTTCTTCCAGCTTTTCCCTAATTTAACAACAGTGGTCAGCTGCTTCTGTCCACTGGTTGGGTGTAAATATCTGCATCTGACTCTTTCAGCTGCTTGTTGGGTCTTTTGAAGGGCAGTCATGATAGGTCACTTTTTGTGAGCGCTTCACGGCCTCAATAATAATATCAGGCCTTGAGACCTCCCCTTGAGCTGGATCCCACTTTGGGCCTGTCACTAGACCTTCTTTTCCTCAGGCTCTTCTCCATTTCCATCCCTGTAATTCAGACAGGAACAATTATGGGTCAGAGTTTAAGAATTAAGAAGTTACCTATTTGTGTGTATGGAATCCCTACGAGACAGTACATCTTCATTAATCTGCAGAAAAACTGCCCAATGGGAGGGTGTGCTGGCTAGTTTTATGTCAACTTGACACAGCTGGAGTTATCACAGAGAAAGGAGCTTCAGTTGAGGAAATGCCTCCACAAGATCCAACTGTAAGGCATTTTCTCAATTAGTGATCAAAGGGAAAAGGCCCCTTGTGGGTGGGACCATCTCTGGGCTAGTAGTCTTGGGTTCTATAAGAGAGCAGGCTGAGCAAGCCAGGGGAAGCAAGCCAGTAAAGAACATTCCTCCATGGCCTCTGCATCAGCTCCTGCTTCTTGACCTGCTTGAGTTCCAGTCCTGACTTTCTTTGGTGATAACAGCAGTATGGAAATGTAAGTTGAATAAACCCTTTCCTCCCCAAAACTGCTTCTTGGTCATAATGTTTTGTCCAGGAATGGAAACCCTGACTAAGACAGAGTGGGAGTAACGCCCAGGGGTTGTTAGATTAATAATGACAGAAAAGGCATAGCAAAAGCAGGAATCAATCATGGGACAACATCCCTCAGGCTGCCACGGACCAGGCCTAGTAGGCCCCACTCAATCTGTGGGAATCAGGGGTTCCGGCAGATGGGCATAGATTCGGCAGAGTCAGCAGGAATTGATAGACAGACACAGACAGTTGGGGTGTGCTGGATCTAAATGTAATTTGTCAAATCGAGCATCAAACTTTTTATACAGAAGAAAATAGGGAAGTTAGGTGACACACCAGCAAGGTACAAATAGGTTACCGGATTCTTACATAAAACAGAGGAATGCTAACACGGAAGGACTGGCAGGAACCAACAGGGGATAAAATTCAGTGTTAACAACTGGGATCAAAAACAGATCCACCGAGAGGTCCCTTCCGGTTGGCGCCAGCGCCTGGTTACCTTGGACACACAGTCTGTGCACACCCTCACAGTCCCTAGAGGACTCTACGCTATCTTGGGACCACTGACCAGACAGCTCCAAGCTCCTCAAAGGAGACACCACCCCCAGGCCTTGTAACATGCACAGGATGTTAGGACAATAGTGTCCCAGGATAACAGGAGGTGGGTCACACCAGTATTCCAGAGTCTCAGTGGAACTTGACTGCCAAGATCTCAGACACACCCAGAATATCATGTTCACAGGAGCCGACAATCAAAGGATCACAGCGAAAGCTGGACTTGGAGGAGTCCAGAATCAACTGGGATTATAAGAAGGACAGGCTCCAATCAGTTATATTGAGGAAAGCAAGCACCTGAGATAATCAGATGGCAGGAGGCAAGCATAAGAACAGAAGCAACAGAAACCAGGGTTACTTGACATCATCAGAACCAAATGCTCCCACCATGGCAAGTCCTGGATACACCATCACAACAGAAAAAGCAAGACATGGATCAAAAGTCACTTCTCATGATGATGATGGAGGACTTTAAGAGGGAATTATAGGAAAACACAGGTAAATAACTAGAAGCATTTAAAGAGGAAACACAAAAATCCCTTAGAGAGTTTCAGGAAAACAATACCAAACGGGAGATGGCATTGAACAAAAGCATCCAGGATCTAAAAATGGAAATAAAATCAATAAAGAAAACCCAAAAGGAGATAACCCTGGAGATAGAAACCATAGGAAAGAAATCAGGAACCATAGATACAAGCATCAGCAACAGAATACAAGAGATGGAAAAGAGAATCTCAGGTGCAGAAAATTCCATAGGGATCATGGACACAACAATCAAAGAAAATGCAAAATGCAAAAAGATCCTAACTCAAAATATCCAGGAAATCCATGACACAATGAGAAGACCAAACCTACGGAAAATAGGAGTAGATGAGAATGAAGATTCTCAACTTAAAGGGCCAGCAAATATCTTCAACAAAATTATAGAAGAAAATTTTCCATACCTAAAGAAAGAGATACCCATAAATATACAAGAAGCCTACAGAACTCCAAATAGACTGGACTAGAAAAGAAATTCCTCCCAACACATAATAATTAGAACAATAAATGCACTAAATGAAGACAGAATATTAAAAGCAGTAAGAGAAAAAGGTCAAGTAACATATAATGGCAGGCCTATTAGAATTACTCCAGACTTCTCACCAGAGACTATGAAAGCCAGAAGATCCTAGACAGATGTTATACAGACCATAAGAGAACACAAATTCCAGCCCAGGTTACTATACCCAGCAAAATTCTCAATTACCATAGATGGAGAAACCAGAGTATTCCATGACAAAATAAATTTCACACAATATCTTTCCACCAATCCAGCCCTTCAAAGGATAATAACAGAAAAGCACCAATACAAGGACCGAAACTACACCCTCGAAAAAGCAAGAAAGTAATCCTTCAACAAACCTAAAAGAAGAGAGCCACAAGAACAGAATCCCAATTCTAACAACAAAAATGACAGGAAGCAACAATTACTTTTCCATAATATCTCTTAATATCAATGGATTCAATTCCCCAATAAAAAGACATAGACTAACAGACTGGCTACACAAACAAGACCCAACATTTTGTTGCCTACAGGAAACACACCTCAGGAAAAAAGACAGACACTACCTCAGAGTGAAAGGCTGGAAAACAATTTTCCAAGCAAACGGTCTGAAGAAACAAGCTGGAGTAGCCATTCTAATATAGAATAAAATTGACTTTCAACACAAAGTTATCAAAAAAGAAAAGGAGGGGCACTTCATACTCATCAAAGGTAAAATCTTCCAAGAGGAACTCTCAATTCTGAATATCTATGCTCCGAATGCAAGGGCAGCCACATTCACTAAAGAAACTTTTATAAAGCTCAAAGCACACATTGCACCTCACACACTAATAGTGGGAGACTTCACTCAACTCTCATTAATGGACAAATCCTGGAAACAGAAACTAAAGAGAGACACAGTGAAACTAACAGAAGCTATGAAACAAATGGATTTAAGAGATATCTACAGAATATTTTATCCTAAAACAAAAGGATATACCTTCTTCTCAGCACCTCATGGCACCTTCTACAAAACTGACCATATAATTGGCCACAAAACAGGCCTCAACAGATTCAAAAATATAGAAATTATCCCATGCATCCTATCAGATCACCATGGACTAAGGATAATCTTCAATAACAACATAAATAACAGAATGCCAACATTCACATGGAAAGTGAACAACACTCTACTCAATGATACTTTGGTCAAGGAAGAGATAAAGAAAGAAATTAAAGACTTTCTAGAGTTTAATGAAAATGAAGCCACAACATACCCAAACTTATGGGACAGAATGAGAGCATTCCTAAGAGGTAAACGCATAGCTCTGAGTTCCTCCAAAAAGAAACTGGAGAGAGCATACACTAGCAGCTTGACTGCACACCTAAAAGCTCTAGAACAAATGGAAGCAAATTCACCCAAGAGGAGTAGATGGCAGAAAATAATCAAACTCCGGGGTGAAATCAACCGTGTGGAAACAAAAAGAACTATTCAAAGAATCAATCAAACCAGGAGCTGGTTCTTTGAGAAAGTCAACAAGATAGATAAACCCTTAGCCAGACTCACTAGAGGGCACAGGGATAGCATCCTAATTAACAAAATCAGAAATGAAAAGGGAGACATAACAACAGATCCTGAAGAAATCTAAAACACCATCAGAACCTTCTACAAAAGGCTATATTCAAAAAAATTGGAAAATCTGGATGAAATGGACAAATTTCTAGACAGATACAAAGTACCAAAGTTAAATCAGGATCAGATTAATGACCTAAACAGTCCTACAGAAATAGAAGCAGTCATTAATAGTCTCCCAACCAAAAAGCCCAGAACCAGATGGGTTTAGCTCAGAGTTCTATCAGACCTTCAAAGACCTAATTCCAGTTCTTCTCAAACTATTCAACAAAATAGAAAGTGAAGGTATGCTACCCAATTCATTCTATGAAGCCACAATTACTCTGATACCTAAACCACATAAAGACACAACAAAGAAAGAGAACTTCAGACCAATTTTCCTTATGAATATGGATGGAAAAAATGCTCAATAAAATTCTCGCTAACTGAATCCAAGAACACATCAAAATGATCATCCATCATGACCAAGTAGGCTTCATCCCAGGGATGCAGGGATGATTTAATATATGGAAATCCATCAACGTAATCCACTATATAAACAAACCCAAAGATAAAAACTACATGATCATCTATTTAGATGCTGAGAAAGCATTTGACAAAATCCAACACCCATTCATGATAAAAAGTCTTGGAAAGATCAGGAATTCAAGGCCCATACCTAACCTTAATAAAAGCAATCTACAGCAAACCAGTAGCCAACATCAAACTGAACGGAGAAAAGCTGGAAGCAATCCCACTAAAATCAGGGACTAGACAATGCTACCCACTTTCTCCCTACCTATTCAATATAGTACTTGAAGTCCTAGCCAGAACATTCAACAACAAAAGGAGGTCAAATTGTAAAGGAAGAAGTCAAAATATCACTATTTGCAGATGATATGATAGTATATATAAGTGACCCTAAAAACTCCACCAGAGAACTCCTAAACCTGATAAACAGCTTCAGTGAAGTAGCTGGATATAAAATTAACAAATCAATGCTCTTTCTCTATACAAAGGATAAATGGGCTGAGAAAGAAATTAGGGAATACACCCTTCACAATAGTCACAAACAATATAAAATATCTTGGTGTGACACTAAGGAAGTGAAAGATCTGTATGATAAGAACTTCAAATCTCTGAAGAAAGAAATTGAAGAAGATCTCAGAAGATGGAAATATCTCCCATGCTCTTGGATTGGCAGGATCAATATAGTAAAAATGAGGAGGTATATTGCCTAAAGCATTCTACAGATTCAATGTAATACCCATCAAAATTCCAACTCAATTCTTCACAGAGTTAGAAAGGGTAATTTGCAAGTTCATCTGGAATAAGAAAAAACCTAGGATAGCAAAAACTATTCTCAACAGTAAAAGAACCTCTGGTGGAATCACCATACCTGACCTCAAGCTGTACTACAGAACAATTGTAACAAAAACTGCAAGCCAAACCTCAAGCTCCTTTCCCAGTCCACTGAGTCCTATTTATTCTCCCTCCAAACATCACGTGTCCTCCACAGGTCTTGCCTCACCACATGTTTTGTGCACGTCTCTGTCTCAGCTGACATCACTCTGCCCATCATAGTCCTTAGAAGTGGCAAGAAACTATAGTACACCACCAGGTTTTTTTGTTTCGTTTCTCGATATGGAATCCTGACAAATGCAGCTCAACTACACAATGTAAAGCAGACCAATACATGGGTATCATTAGCGAAGAATCCTTCATCACGTGTCCCTTCATGTGGTTGCTTTAGCAGAACATCCTTTCACCTGTGTCTGCTTCAGTGAAACATTCCTTCATAAGTCTGCTTTAACAAAACACCATCCAACACTGTAAGGTCCCCGAAGAGGACCTCCCACGGAGTTTGCGCACCCAAGGAATCATGAGAGACCGTCTTGATGTACACGAGGTGATTTATTCATGGAGCTCCTCGGCCGACACACATCCCATGTAAGGGGTAGAAAAGTCGACCACGAGGCTCAAAAACTAGAGGCTTATATAGTAAATGGAGTAAGGGGTTGGCGGAATTGGGGTAGGAGGTCGGGAAATTGGCACGGTTACACATGATTGGCTAGTTCAAATATCAGCAAGAGGCCACAGGTAGCAGCTATCCTGCTGGGGGTTTTCCAGAGTCAACGGAGGCCAGGCCTCATGTATTATTTTCTTTCAACACAACTGACTTTCCAAAGAACACTTAAGTTCCACTTCACTAGTATATTTATTTTTCTTTTCCAAATAATTTTATCATTGAAGAGGAAATTCTTTTTAATTTTATTTTTAAATCATTTTTACACTTCATATTCCATTCCCCGCACCCCCCATCACCCCCCACTGCACCATGCCCCCACCCCACCCCTGTCTCCACATAGATGTGCCCATCCCCCACCCCACCTGACCTCTAAACTCCCTGGGGCATCTAGTCTCTTGAGGGTTAGGTGCATCATCTCTGAATGAACACAGACCCAGGAGTCCTGAAGAGGAAATATTTTAAGGTACATTATATAGATTACTATCTGGTTTCTTTTTCTTTTTTTTCTTTTTTCTTTTCTTTTTTTTTATTAGATATTTTCTTTATTTACATTTCAAATGCTATCCAGAAAGTCCCCTATACCCTCCCCACCCCCACCCCCACCCCCGCCCTGCTCCCCTACCCACCCACTCCCACTTCTTGGCACTGGCGTTTCCCTGTACTGGGGCATATAAAGTTTGCAAGACCAAGGGGCCTCTTTTCCCAATGATGGCGGACTAGGCCATCTTCTGCTACATATGCTGCTAGAGACACGAGCTCTGGGGGTAGGTTACTATCTGATGAAAAAATGCTAGTTAAGATAATAATCATTAAGCAAAGTTGTTATTTACTCAGTTCACAAGGAGATTGACCTTAAGGTATAGTTTATTAGCCATTTTAATAACTCTTTGTGATCTTAGAAAAGAGATCACAAGTATTTTTGCAGATGATCTAATCAGTTATATAAAAATTCCTGAGTATCAGCCAGTGAGTGATGGAAACCATAACTGAGGGAAAAATCTCTTTCCCTTCTATGTATCCTCTATTTCCTAGCTAATTATCCTTAATCCTGTCATATTAAATGATTTTCCATTAATAATATGAAATACCATTTTATTCATTAAAATTTGATATACACATTATTATAAGGTATAGCAAATACCATGTAGTGAAAAAATATTTTGGAATTCTTCACACCTAAGAGACTATTAGTGTGAAAATGAATTTAAGTATCAGCTCACATATGCATGCTTGGGTGGGAAAAAAGATGTCTGTTCATTTAACTACCAACTAGAGCCTACATGGGTGTCAAAGGTGGTTGATGATGTCATAGAATGGTGGGATTCTAGCTGGAATTCCAGAGACTTAAGAGGATGACTGTTTATCTTCTTCTAAAGGCTTTTAGCCTCTGAATATCATAGTCTAATCCCACTGTTTCATTGGTTACCTTTGTTCTTAGTTAATTTCAGGTAAGTGGCTTTACACCAGAACAATCTCTCTTTAAGCCCCTTTCAAATATAAAAAAACATATCTGATAAAATATCTTAAGTAAAGAAAGCCCAAGCCGGGCGTGGTGGCACATGCCTTTAATCCCAGCACTTGGGAGGCAGAGGCAGACGGGTTTCTGAGTTCGAGGCCAGCCTGGTCTACAGAGGGAGTTCCAGAGCAGGCAGGGCTATTCAGAGAAACCCTGTCTCGAAAAACAAAACAAAACAAAAAAAAAAAAAAAAAAAAAAAAAAAAAAAAAAAAAAAAAAAAGAAAAGAAAACCCAAAATATTGTTATCAGTGAGATGGCTGGAGTCTTTTTGTTCTACTTGGATGAAAATTGTCAATATGTGAGGAAAAGATTTCTAGTGCTAGTAGGCTTGGCTTGGGCCCTTGAGTGTCAAAGAATCATGGGCTGGGGTGACTGAATCAGAAGTCTGTAATACCAAGTCAAGAGAACCAGAACCATAAGGCCTTTGACCTTAGAAACCAGAAATGTATAGCTATAGGTGTTCTGACATAACTGCTTTACATAATCAAACTAGTAAATGTTCTCAGTTTTAAATAGCAGCTTATGACAATAGCAACAGTCAGAAGCAGTTAATATTACAACTCATAGCCTTAGGGCAAGCCTCTCAGGCTTGATAGCACTCAGGAACTTTTCTAAAGACTAGGTAGGGCTTGTAGTCATCATTAGAAAAGTTCTGCCTTCTCTAATCTTCTATCACTACTCTGCTGCCACTGCCATCCCCTGTGCTGTTGCTCCCAAACCTTTGCTGCTACTCTACTGCTGCTAGCTCATTCCACTTCACTCAATTAAAAAAAAAAAAAAAGGTAGCCAAAACAATAGCATTCTAGAAAACCTTTTATAAAATAGATCTAATATTGTAACTCTGGGGAGTGGGAGTGTAAAATAGAAGGGTTTCTCCCCACTTACTCAAAAATGACCTGAACAACCTGGCTAAAATATGCAAATGAATGGTTATATTTACACCACTGACAGCACAGCTTCCAGCTCTACCAATGACTGACTTCTTGCTGAGTTACTGAGAAGCCGCTCTTTCTCCCACCTTGAGTAAGATTATCTGTCATGTTAGGTCATCTAAACTTCATCAAGGCTTTTCATGCCAAGAATGATGCCTTCCAAGGCCAATATAGGTTTTCTAGAGCAAATTTGGCTAGTTGGAAAAGGTAGGATTTCAGGTTTTTCAGCATTTTGCCTGTTTGATATTGAAATGAAAGTGAATGACTATTAGATCCCTTATGATTGTGACTATTCCTCATTCATGAGAGACACCCACCATTCATTTACTAAAAAAAAAAAAAAATGGTTGGGCTGGAAATATGACTCTGTGAATAAAAGCACTTACCTCACAAGACTAACAACCTGATTTTAATCCCTGGATGCCAAAATAAAATGAGAGAATGGGCTCAATCCCAAAAGTTGTCCTTATGTGCCCATAATGGCATATATGTTCCTAAACATACAGAATAGTACATAGATTAAAATAAAAAAAATTAAATACCTGAATATGTCATAGGTAATGTTCAGTAGCAAACCGAACAGAAAAAAAAAATCTCTGTATTCATGGAGAACATACCATAGTTCAGAAAACCACAGAATAAAATAAATAATGAAGTAGATTAACTAGATTTGATGAAGTTAATGAAGAAAACTCAAGCAGGTAAAGTAACTAGGTGGTTTGTTTGAAAGTGGAACAACTTTTATAAAGGGATTGCAAGGAAATCTACCTCAAGAAAATGACATTTGAGCACTTTAAACATGTGAAGTAAGAAGACATAGGCATACATGTCTGGGCTGGGGATAATTCTTTGAAACAGGGATGACAAGTGAAGCAGCTCCAAGGAAAGAATACATCAGCTGAATCACAGTGACCAAGGAAAGCTTAATAGGACATGAGATCAGAGACCAATTCTGACTACTTACAAGATCTGCTTGCTTACTGTAGACAAAGCTGAAGGGAAGCAAAAACAAGATGGTGGTGAGGGGTTATGCAAAGTTCATAAAGCTAACAGGATTACTCTGACAGATAAAACGTAGGATTCAAAAGTGAAAAAATATACCTGAATGGTACCCAAGAAGCACATAGTTTTATGAGAGTTTTATTGGTTTGGAGAATCCAGATTCACTGGTATAAATCAGTGAATTACCTTTGTGTGTGGCAGTTGGGAAGCTTTTTTTCAATATAAGTTGAATGAGACTCTGTTCTGACTTTTCAGACAAAACAAGAGTTCATGAAGCCTCTGAAGCTGTTCTGCATAGGACTGCTCTTGTGCCCTCTGGTTTGTCTCTTGTTAGAGACAGCTACTCCTCCTTCAGCTTTACTTACCTTTGAAGTGAAAGAAAAAACAGGATTGAAATCAGGTGCAATGGGTGTATTTGCTATTAGGAAGAATACTTCTGACATCAAAAGACAAGAGACTCAAGTCTCAGGTCAGGAAAAAAACTGCTTTCATGCTATTTTGACAAATGTTCCCAAGTACAACGGAACAATTAAAGTTGTTCCAGGTAGACTAAGGGAAGGTTTCACAAAGGTAGTAAAATTGATTTTTAAAAAATTGGCATACCTTCTTTTATATTTTATTATTTATTTATTTATTTTAAACTCTATATTTTATTCCCCTCCTAATTCACCCTCCAACTGTTCCACATCCATACCTCCTCACTGCCCCTTCGCCATGAGGATGTCACCACCCCCCACACCCACCACACCACACCTCTAAATTCCCTGGGGCCTCCAGTCTCTTGAGGGTTAGGTGAATCTTCTCAGACTAAACCCAGACCTAGCAGACCTCTGCTGTATATGTATTGGAGGCCTCATATCAGCTGGTATATCCTGCCTGACTGGTGTTCCAGTATCTGAGAGATCTGGGGATCCAGGTTAATTGAAACTGCTGGTCCTCTTACAGGGTCACCCTCCTCCTCAGCTTCTTCCAGCTTTCCCCTAATTCAACCATAGGGGCCAGCAGTTTCTGTCCATTGGTTGGGTGCAAACATCTGCATCTGATGCTTTCAGCTGCTTGTTGGGTCTTTTAGAGGGTAGTCATGATAGGTCCCTTTTTGTGAGCGCTCCACAGCCTCAGTAATAGTATCAGGTCTTGGGGCCTCCCCTTGAGCTGGATCCCACTTTGGGCCTGTTGCTGGGCCTTCTTTGCCTCAGGCTCCTCTCCATTTCCATCCCCGTAATTCTTTCAGACAGGAACAATCATGGGTCAGAGTTTTGACTGTGGGATGGCATCCCTCACTTGATGCCCTGTCTTCCTGCTGGAGGTGGGCTCTATAAATTCCCTCTCCCCACTGTAGGGCATTTCATCTAAAGTCCCTCCCTTTGAGTCCTGGGTGGCTCTCACCTCCCAGGTCTCTGGTGCATTCTGCAGTGTCTGTCCAACCTCCTACCTCCCAAGGTTACATGTTTTCATTCTTTCTGCTGACCCTTAGGGATTTCAGTCCTTTTCCCCCACCCAATACCCGATCATGGATCATGTTCCCCTCTCTGGCCCCCACACTTTCACTTTCCTTCCCAGGTCCCTTTGTCTTAGTTAGGTTTTTACAACTGTGAACAGACACCATGACCAATGCAAGTCTTATAAAAAACATTTAATTGGGGCTGGCTTACAGGTTCAGAGGTTCAGTCCATTATCATCAAGGTGGGAGCATGGCAGTATCCAGGCAGGCATGGTGCAGGCAGAGCTGAGAGTTCTATATCTTCATCCAAAGGCTGCTAGTGGAAGACTTCAAGGCAACTAGGGTGAGGATCTTATGCCCATACCCACAGTGACACACCTACTCCATCCAGGTCTCACCAATTCCAATAAGGCCACACCTCCAAATGGTGCCATTCCCTGGTCCAAGAATATACAAACCATCATACCCTCCTTCCCCCCTTGTGGTTGCTTTCTTTTCCCTCCCAAGTGGGACTGAAGCATCCTCACTTGGGCCGTTTAGCTTGTTGACCTTTTTTGAGTTCTGTGGGCTGTATCTTGGGTTCAGCACATTTTTTGGCTAATATCCACTTATTAGTGAGTACAAACCATGCATGTCCTTTTGGGTCTTTGTTGCCTCACTCAGGATGATATTTTCAAGTTCCATCCACTTGCCTGCAAAACTCATGATGTCCTCATTCTTAATAGCTGAGTAGTATTCCATTGTTTAAATGACCCACATTTTCTGTATCCATTCTTCTGTCGTGGGACATCTGGGTTGTTTCCAGCTTCTGACTATCACAAACAAGGCCACTATGAACATAGTGGAGCACTTGCCCCTGTGGCATGGTGGGGCATCTTTTGGGTATATTCCCAAGAGTGGTATTGCTGGGTCTTCAGGTCTTCTTCTATTTCCAATTTTCTGAGGAACCTCCAGATTGATTTCCAGAGTGGTTGTACCAGTTTTCAATCCCACCACCAATGGAGGATTGTTCCTCTTTCTCCACATCCTTGTGCTGTCACACAAGGTTTTGATCTTAGCCATTGTGATTAGTGTAAGGTGGAAGGTTTTGATCTTAGCCATTCTGATTAGTGTAAGGTGGAATCTCAGGATCATTTTGATTTGTGTTTCTCTGATCACTAAGGACTTTGAACATTTCTTTTTTTGTTTTTGTTTTTGTTTTGTTTTGTCTTTGTTTTGTTTTTTCGAGACAGGGTTTCTCTGTATAGCCCTGGCTGTCCTGGAACTCACTTTGTAGACCAGGCTGGCCTCGAACTCAGAAATCTGCCTGTCTCTGCCTCTGCCTCCCAAGTGCTGGGATTAAAGGCGTGTGCCACCACGCCCGGCTCGACTTTGAACATTTCTTTATGTGTTTCTCAGCCATTCAAGATTCCTCTGTTGTGAATTCTCGGTTTAGTTCTATACCTCA